>VWZV01008303.1:260-17421 GCA_013397155.1 Irena cyanogastra | reverse complement strand
TTTAGGAGAAGACACTGAAGGTCAGTAGATCTTCATCCTTCTAAATTACAGGTTAGACAATAAATGATCCAGTAACTCAAAATGTAGGAAAACACTGCTTCTGTAGACCCATTAAATAAATAAAAATTTCTGGGGACATTTCAAAACCAGTTGAAAGAGCAAAATTTAGGAGTTTTTAAAGTTATGTAACAGGACTGAAGAAAGTATCTACATTTGATACTATATATTTTGTTGTAAGAGGGAAATACCCAGATTTTAATACAGCAATTTGACTTCTCACATTGTTTGCAAACTAGCACATATATCGCAAAAAAAAACACAAAGTGTTTTCAGAAATATGTATCTGAGGTGTTTGACAAAGTTTTACTTTGTGTTTGATATTGAAACTAGAAATTAAAGAGTTAGCTATAATGTGAAATGCCGTGCTTACATTCAAGTTTGCTATGAAGACGATATTAAATAACAGCTTAATGATAACAGTGACTTTAACTAGATTTCTAGATAATTTTCTAATAGCCTATGACTAATTGTGAAATTTACCATTTTGCCATGACTAATGTGTGAAATCTGTCATCTTTCCTTGTGATTTACAGAGGGTCCTAATAAGAAGAATACAAAGTTGGTAATATGACATGAATAGTAATTTTAATTGTACTTGTTCACAATTTTAGAGAGAGGAGAGATATTTTTCATTAGACTATGTTAAATGCATTGCATTGGTGTCCTTATAATATCATCACTGGAGTCTATTAGAAATCTTCCTTTACTAATATGACCAACTACATCCTTGTCTATTACTCAAAAGTTTTATCAATGGATGTAAGTAATGGTGTAACAAAGGAAAAGAGAAAATACCTTCTGGAAGTGATTGGCCATTGAGTTCTTTAACCTCCCATAGTTAGATATTAATAGATAAAACCTTCCACAAAAGCAGGAAGTTTTACATAGCCAAGTTAGTTATATGGTATAGTTAGTTAGTTAGTTTAGTTCCTTCTAAGTAATGCTTAGAAGGAACTATTTATTTCCAAATGCCTACATTATGTTGGGTATCCTTAAAAGTAGGAATTTGGTTAGTTATTCTATGTATGTTTTATAAGTACAGCCTGGTGAAAGCAGAGGTAGCAAATTAAATTTGCAAACAACCTGAAGACTACCTGGCCTATCAGAAGCCCTTTTGATGGTAATTGTGGTAAGGTTGTTAAAATTCCAAAT
Source organism: Irena cyanogastra (assembly GCA_013397155.1). Taxonomy (NCBI): domain Eukaryota; kingdom Metazoa; phylum Chordata; class Aves; order Passeriformes; family Irenidae; genus Irena; species Irena cyanogastra. Next base: position 16,209 of record VWZV01008303.1, on the reverse strand, counting down.
TTTCTGATTTTAAGTACTGAATGTGTTTTGAAACATGTTTCTGTCATGATCTGAAAGGAGAGAGAAAATATGTCCCTTTATCTGAAAACATTGCATGTTGACATGGAAAGTTGTGAGGTCTTAAAAGACTTATGAATATTCCCAAATCACATTGAAATCAGCATTTGAAAAACTTATGGCAATCTCCCCTTTTTCTGTAATAAAACTGAGGCGTCTGCAGGAGCAGGATTTGTCACCAGAAGTTTCTGACCCAATAGAAGGTCAACAGCATCTACTGAAAACCTGCCAAGATGTTTATTTTGTACCAACAGACAAGCAAAACGAAATTCAGACAAAAATAAATAGAAATATGCATCTTTGAAAATGTGACAGTTTATGAAGGGCCTTATTACAAGAGTATAAAAGTGTCTTCCAGGGGCACAATTTGAAACTTATTTTCTTTAAGAGGAACTAAAATTTTGACCCTCAGCAGTGTTTGATAGTGCTTTTATGTAGATATTAAGAACTACACTCAGAGACACTGAGTAACACAATGAAGCAAAATTCAGCTAGCTTTAACAGACTGTGAAAAGTGACGGTAGAAATGCCCCTGAAGTGTAATTAAAATTAATGCTAAAGGACATATAGATCTGCTGGTCAGGAAGAAACTGCTTGTCTCAAAAAGCCTGTTTGCTGCATTGTCACTGCACCCTTCATTGTCCTCCCTTTTCATAAAAATGTCAAGGTGCCTCTTGCATTTATTTATAATACTTGCTGTGATGATAAAATTTGGCAACTCCATATATTGCAACTCTGGCATTATTAAAAAATTCTCCCTGAATTCCTAGCTTTTACCATGAAATTTCCAGTATGTTATCCTGAGTCTTCTTTATCTACTCTACTGTAAAAAAAATGGATACCACTGTTTTTTTTCACCCAAAGAATTGCCTTTATTTTTCTCCCCTCTCCATGTTATCATCTCAGCATTTTATCTTCACTGAAAAGAACATGTTTCTCATGATAAACCTCTCAGGAACTTGTCACAATATTCTTAAAGCAAGAAATCAATTCAATTATCCCCTAAAGCAGCATCTTTAAGGTAAGGTGGAAAGATGCTAAAACTGCAATGTTTTATACATAGCTGTTACTGATCTGTCCCAAATCCTCTGTTGGTGACACCTCTCAGAACTGCTTTTACCAACTCATTGTTCAGCCACAGACAAAGAGATTTATTATAATTATTTTTCACAATCTGTGTTAAACCCTTTGGTAGTCTTTATGCCACAATTTCTCTTTAATATGTTTGATTTTGACTCACTAGTCAGATATTATTTCACTTTTATAGGTTAAGCCCCCTCACTTGCTACTTTCTTATCTTTAGAAATATATTTTAATACTTGTGGGGGTTTTGTGCGCTTTTCCTGTACATTTTATATTCTTATTTATTTGATTTATTTGACTTCTCCACAGCAGGAACTGTGTAGGTATTGTTAAAGAATGGCTACTGGAAGATGAATCTATATAGACATGTAAATACATCACTAGTGGTGAAAAATGTAAAGTGAGTCGTCTGGATTCACTGTAGGGAACATGTGCGAAATTTTATGTAAGATCATTTTATGAGAAAATGGATAAACTTGCAGAATCTTTCTTTCTTTCATTTGCTAAAAGTAATTTTATAAAATTCTAGGGCTTGATTCATGACTATTAGTGGTAATGTTACTGTTACTGATTTCAACTGTACTGCACTCAGAAGCTTGCACTGAATTTTGTGCCCAAATTATATGTGCTTGTCAGCAGGAATCCAGTACTCTATGTTGCGCCAGGCTAATAGTTAATATCTTTAAAGATATTACTGTATTAGAGTATTACTGACTTAGATTTTCAACTACATCCTAGCTACAAAATATTACTTCTATAACGTTGGATTGTGAGCAGGCAATTTTTCTGCTGACATCAAGTCCCCCTTCTTTGGAGTTCTTATTGCATCGTGACTACTCAGTTACTTGCTCACCCAAATTTCCCTGTTCTTAGCAAGGAAAATTATTTAATTTAGAGCCTGCAGACTGACTTTTCAATTTCAAATGAATAATCCCTCTACACTTCAGAATAAAACTGTTCTTGAGCATTGGAGTTTGTAACAAAGATTGACAAGGTATTTTATTAAGAGTGTAGGTGACACACAACTTCACTAGAAGATTTACAGAAATTTTATTCCTTTACCATCATTACCTTCAGACCTGTGGATTATGAGAAGAGATTTTTCGCAAGTACTGTGTTATTTTTAGGGAACTTTTTGATTCTAAGAAAATATTCTTTATAAATAAAGTGGAAGTATTAGAGGAAAGTGTGGAAATGCAGTCACAGAACCCTGGTACCCTTAGCAGGATAATGACAAAGTCATAGAAACTATAGAGATCTTTAAAAACAAAAAAAGTGCCTGATGATGCCTCTCACAGAAAATTTTATTTTTATTAGCTAAAACTGTAGCATTATAGGATAAATGCGTGTCCAGACTGATCTACCACTGTCTCAATAATTAATAGGAATGTACCAGTTTACTGACCCTCTGTGTGTTTTGCATGCTACTCTGTCTCTTGGCAGACTTACGTCAGGTTCTTAAAATGGATCTATTATAGCACAAATGGGTATTTATTAAAAGATTCCGAGTCAGTTATTTTTTCTTTGTAGCATAGATACATTTGCCAGGAAAAAGTCTTGTAAACAACTACCCCAGCAACTTTTCCTACGGGAAAACACATCTTCCTATGGTAGCAGTGAGAGTCTTAAGCTCAAATATGGATTCATTGAGAATCAGATAATTAACTCTTGATAAGAGATTTTATACATAGTTTTTAATATATATATTATATATTTATATATTTTTGTATATATTTTATAAAATAATATAATTCAATAAAGATTGCATAAGTGAGGAACAGAGAAGTGGCTGAGCTATAAACTGCAGCACTGTAGTTTATAATGAGTGACCCTTATTCTGGTGTGTCAGATGATAATCCTCAGGTAATATTTAATTTTTGATAGGCTCTTTGGGAAAGCCACAGTCTAGATCTGATAATCAGGAAGTCTAGTGAGGTTCGTACAAAACGACATTTCTAAATAATTCAGACAAACAAAGAACCAACTGGATCATAATGTTAAGAGTTCTTCTCTTGACAAAGAAAGTCAGTGATGCTGCAGATTTTCTGACACTTAATGTGTTGAATGGCATGATACTGTCATTATTTTCCATCATATATTTTGAATTCTCTGGGAAATATAAAAGAGTATGCAAATATTCTACTTCATGCTTACAGGATATAGCATTTATCCTCCCAATACTCCAGCCAAAATTGGCACCTGGATGAAAAGCAGCTGGCTGAAGCTGAACCCAGGAAAATTAATGCTATTTGGAAAAGGGAACCTCTCAGAACTTGCATCTTCAGTCCATAATACCTGCCCCCAAACCCTTAAAATTCTAGTTATAATTTTCCACCATTATAAAGGATTTGGCTCTTTTACAGGGCTACTCTTCATATATATATAGAGTTTCCTACTTCCCTTTTACTAGCAGTTTTATGAATTATATTAATACTAAAATTGCCCTGCTTTATCAAGAACTATTTTCTCTCATTGTGTATCTTCATTTAACATTAAAAGGACTTACACTTTTCTGTTGAAAAGAAAAGTCATCTGTTTATTTTTTGACCTCTATTTTAACTGTTATTGTCCTGTTATCCACTTTGTCTGTTCAGATTAATTATCACTAGTGTTACCACCATCTTATTTTTAGTTTACTTTGTTTCTTCCTTTCTATTTTATATTTCCTGCTGCCTTATGCTCCCTTCAGTTTACTTATTCAATACTATTTGGCACAGTAGCAGTCTTAAAAACATGCAGCTCTACTGAAGGTGAGTCACTTGATCTTTCTCTCTCGTACAGAACTTAGACTTTCAGGCTAACACTGCTGTTGCTTTGCTCTTCGCTATTATCTATTACAATCACATTTTTACCAAAGTCAGTGATTATTGAAAGGAGGGATTTTGTCAGTGTATCTAAGACAACATCTAGGAAGAGTTGAAGCAAATACACCCATTGATCCAAGCAGTCCTTTGAAATATGGTTTCAAAAGAGTCTCCACACAACACAGTACAGGAATGAGACAGGCCACATAATTTTGTAGAGTATTTTTTTCCCTTCCAATTTATTTTTCATGACACACAGTTTTGTTTAGTACTCTGCAGGCTGTGGGACCATGGAGTCAGCATGAGCCCCATCAGGACCCAGAACCCCTTGCAAACCAATCAGACATGGAGGGAATATGGCCAGGAGCAGAGCGGCAAATCTAAATGGCTCCAGTGAGCGTGAGCGACCAGGAGCACAGAGAACAGGGCAGGATGTGGTGCATAAATGGACATGATGTGACAGTTTGTGGGGCAGATTGTACAGGCAGGGAGAGTGTGAAGGGCACTAAGGTTCTGCAGGACAAGCACTTAGATCAGTTGCTTCTCATCACACCTGCTGAGAGGGTTCAATTATGGTGTCCACCCAGAGGGGACCAAGTCCTCCAAAATTATATAAAAAAGATGAGGTGAGCCAGACAGAGCTCCCAAAACCCCATGAAAAACATGCAAAAATCCATTCAGCCATCCAGGCTTCCAGAAGGAACGAGTGCCTAAGCCTGTCAGTGTATTGTCGTAGTGATGGCCACTGCATCAGATTGACATCTTGCTCAGCCTGGTAGCAGAACTGCCAGAGTCAAACAACCAGTACAGGCTGGGGGACGAACAGATGGAGAGCTGCCCTGCCGCAAAGGACATGAGGGTGCTGGTGAGGGGCTGGACATGAGCCAGCTATGGGCACTCACAGCCCAGAAAGCCAAACGCATCCTGGGCTGCATCTAAAGCAGCTTGGGCAGCTTTGGCGGGAGAGGATTCTGCCCCTCTGCCCTGCTCTGGTGAGACTCCACCTGCAGAGCTGCCTCCAGCTCTGGGTCCCAGCAAAGGAAGGACATGGAGCTGTTGGAGCAAGACCAGAGAAGGGACACCAAGGTGATCAGAGAGATGGAGCACCTCTGCTATGAGGAATTTCTGAGAGAATTGGAATTGCTCAGCCTGGAAAGGAGATGGCTTAGGCTGACCTTATTGCAGCCTTCCAGTATCTGAAGGCAGCTTAAAGGAAGGATGGGGCACGACAGGACAAGGAGGAATGGTTACGAATTGAAAGAAGTGGGTTTATGTTAGGTATTAGGAAGAAATTCTTTCCTGTGAGGGTAGTGAGGCACTGGCACAGGTTCCCCAGGGAAGTTATGGATGCCCCATTCTTGGGGGTGCTCAAGACGAAGTTTGATGGAGTTCTGAGCAACTTGGTCCAGTTGAAGATATCTCTGCCCATGGCAGGGGGTTGCAATGAGATGATCTTCAAGGTCCCTTTCCATTTCAAAGCATTCTATGATTCTACAACTTAAGACATGTAAGGGAGATTTCCTTGACTCTCAGTAACACAGTCTGAGATGTCCTTCTGCCTGAAAACATCTCATCCCCATCCAAAAAAGTCCAATTGACCCTCTGAAAAAAAGACCTTCATGATTCAATCTACTAATGATGGCATTGCTTTTTTCAATAGTGGCTATTCACATCCATTTTAATCTGCTACACAGGAAGCTGAAAACCTCATGGAGCAACCAGTGTTGAGATTTCTGGAATTTTGAAGACAACAGAAACACTCTTCCTAAAAAGAATTTCTTCTCTTCATTTTGATCTTATTAGCATAATAAAAATTTTTAAAAAAGCCTTCAATGAACCAGAAAATATCAACAGATGTAAAAATGCTATGCATGTACATGACATTTTTCTTTAGGTGTATGAGAAAACTCAAGTATGTAAATGTGTTTCATACCATTTCATAGAAAGGATAAATGTGAAGATAAAGGAACCTGGACAATAAAATTCCTATACTGTATGTGACTTGTTACATAATTTTGCATATATCTTAATTTCTAGCTAAGAAAATCAATGGCATAATACTTACTTGCTTCAAAAAGATACAGATTTATCAGTGTAACTATGAATCCAGGATTCAGAGCAACTGTAGAACCAAATTGGGTAGTGGGTCTTGATCAAGAACAATTTTATTCCTCCCAAGTTTCCTACAGTAATTAGTCTATATTGTTAGAACTAGTAAAGTGGCACCACAGGGAAGAATCTGTAATGTCAAACTCCTGGGGATCCGAGGTGCATGTGAGGTGTACTGGGGATCCAAGGTGCATTGAGGGCTCCAGTTAGGACTAGCAATCTGGACTACCTCTAGTTTGTACTTGTGTATTGACAATATTAGTGATGGGAGTGGATTAGACGGTCTTCTGAAGTCTGTTTTCCATTTCATTTCCAGAGAACAGGAATCCTGTCTGTGCCCCCAAGACTACTTAATGAAACAAACCTGAGCAAAGAGATCCATGATTTTTAACAGTTATGTTCCAAAAGCACACTCCTGAATGCTAAATGAAGTGCTAATCTAGACATAAGGCTGTCCAGATATGTTAATGAATATCCATCCTTTGCACTAATCAAAATGTGATTGGACAAGTCCCTGAGCAACTTGATCTAAGTTGCCTCTCCTTTGAGAAGGAGGTTGCACCAGCTGACTCACAGAGATCTCTTTTAATCTAAATTATGGTTTTGTATGCCCCTGATAGAAGGAATATATTGCTGTCATCTCAATACTTTTAATGATGTAATTGTTAATATTTAAACAGTTTTATGACTCCAGTTCGTTAAAAATTATTTTCATTCTTTCATACCAGTGTTCTTTCTCATTTTAATAGCTAAACAAATATTAATTTATGAAACCATTAAAAGTGTATGGGTCAAAATTTCCCTTGCACCACTCATTTCTAGATTTCCACAGAAATATCTTAATAAAAAACCACTGAGGAGTAAGTAAAATGAAAGCATTCTATGTACAGGCCCTCCTGACAATAACTGAAGAGTATCTTCAGCTTTGCCTTACTTCAGAGAAATTATCAAGGCTTTTTCAATTTCAACCAATTCAAATATCTAACCAGAAGTACTTTTTACAGTGTGAATACAAAATATTGGCGACTAAAGAGAGGTTGAAGAGGGAATCTAAAGCAGGCAACAACATTGCATACTCTTGTTCTGTACATAGTCACCAACATGTTCTGATGCACCGAGTCTGGTGATGCTGTTTGGCCACTAGCAGAAAATTTGCCACTGAAGTGTGGCAGCTTGTTGCATTTGGTGAACATCTGAAATATGGTCTACACATGAGCATATAGTCTCATTAAAAGTGTCTCTAATTTGCACAATGCCAAGCAAATCACATTGCATGGTTCCCAGGAAATGACTCAATACATGTAAATCTGAAAGTTTAAGTGTTGTGGTGTGTTAAGGGGTAAGAAAGTGCATTTCTGTTCTACATACTTTATTTCTCAAAGAGAAAAAAGAAATTTCTGAACTCTGGCATCATAGTGGAGGATAAGGTGGAATATAGAAGATCGTCTTATATGTTTTTCTGGGAACTAAATAGCCATTGCTTAGAGTACTGTTCGCCATCAGGAAATAGACAACCAACCATTCAAACCAGCAAGCCTCTCTGAGCAATTCCCCTCTTTGGTCCTCAGGAAGGCAGTTTTTTGTGTGCTTGGTTGTTTTTTGTTAGGTATTATTTATTAATTTGCTTTAGTTTATTTTAAGGGAAAACCATTGACTTTTTGTTTTTAATTTAAATGTCAGAGAGATATATTTCACAGCTACTGGTAAATTGCCCATGAGTATTATATTCTCCAGGGAGCCTTCTGTAAGGAAAACTGATGATTTTGGCTTTTCAGGTGTAGATTTCCCATTAAATTTTTCATTTTCACCGTCTTAGATCATGCAGAATCATATCATATAAAGCTGGGAAGTTCAGATCTTCCTCCTGGGCACCAATTAGGAAGTTTGCTGGCAAATTATTTTTTTCACTTCCGCACTTCTTAGAGAAATATATCTGTAGCAAAACTTAACAAAAGAAACCAAAACAAAAGATTCTGTAAATCTCTGATTCACTTTTTACAGTTCATTTGGATCCAGAAATTATTTTTTCCTGTCTCACCCTCCCCTCAGCCTGTGCCTCATTCCTAAAAGCATGAGCCAGTCAGTTTAATTAAAACAACTCCACTGCAGAAGAGCAAGCAGAAGGATGTCCAGTTCAAACGGTGACTGCACAGCTGCGCTTAGTTGTCATATGAATGCTTGGTGGAAGACTAATGGACTGAAAATGCTGAACATCCAAGAAAATTAATAATTTCTAAATAAGGAATAAATTTCCAAATAAGGAATAAAAAGATGAGTCCAGACTTATAAAGGACATTGGTGAGTTGTGGGATGGGATGGCAGAAGTACCAATCATTGGACAAAAATGCACTAATTCTCCATGGAATGGGACTTCCTGTCAGTGTATTAATGCTGAGGTTTCCCGATCAGACAATATAGTGTAACCAACTTCAATCCTAAGAAATAGTAACTTCCAATGTGGAATATCTTAGAAATCTGTTTTTCAAATTCAGCCAGGATGTGCTGGTTTTGATTGAAGGAGTGTTAATTTTTCTGACAGTGAGAAAAGGTGAAAAGTTAATCTTTACTTCCCATCAGTGAGTGATATTCAGACACTTCCAGGGCTTCAACACAATTAGAGGTTGCTCTGGAGAGCAAACACTGTAAAATAATCCATGTTCCCCCAATCCCTGCTTCTTCCCTTAGCTTTTATGCATATGGAATATCACTTTGGTTAATTTGGGTCAGCTGGTCTAGTTGTGTCCCCTCCCAGGACCTTGCCCACTCCCAGCCCCTTGAGGGGGGTGGGAGAACTTTGGAGAGACAGCATTGCTCAGCAGTAGCCAAAACACTGGTGTGTTATCAATGCGTCTCCAGCTCCTCCTGCAAAGCACAGCACTGCAAGGGCTTCTAGGAGAAAATGAACTGTTTCAGTTCAACTGACCAAAGAGATATTCCAGACCATGTGACATCATGGTCAGTGTATAAAGTGTGGGGAAGAAGAAAGAAGGGGGTGGACATTTGGAGTGATGGTGTTTGTCTTCCCAAGTAACCATTACATGTAGTGGGGCCCTGCTCTCCTGGAGATGGCTGAATACTTGGCTTCTCATGGGAAGCAGTGAATTAGTTCCTGGTTTTGGTTTGCATGTGTGTGTGGCTTTTGCTTTCCTTATTAACCTGTTTTTATCTCATCCCATAGGTTTTCTGATANTCCATGTTCCCCCAATCCCTGCTTCTTCCCTTAGCTTTTATGCATATGGAATATCACTTTGGTTAATTTGGGTCAGCTGGTCTAGTTGTGTCCCCTCCCAGGACCTTGCCCACTCCCAGCCCCTTGAGGGGGGTGGGAGAACTTTGGAGAGACAGCATTGCTCAGCAGTAGCCAAAACACTGGTGTGTTATCAATGCGTCTCCAGCTCCTCCTGCAAAGCACAGCACTGCAAGGGCTTCTAGGAGAAAATGAACTGTTTCAGTTCAACTGACCAAAGAGATATTCCAGACCATGTGACATCATGGTCAGTGTATAAAGTGTGGGGAAGAAGAAAGAAGGGGGTGGACATTTGGAGTGATGGTGTTTGTCTTCCCAAGTAACCATTACATGTAGTGGGGCCCTGCTCTCCTGGAGATGGCTGAATACTTGGCTTCTCATGGGAAGCAGTGAATTAGTTCCTGGTTTTGGTTTGCATGTGTGTGTGGCTTTTGCTTTCCTTATTAACCTGTTTTTATCTCATCCCATAGGTTTTCTGATATCTTCCAATTCTCTCCCTGATGCTGCTGGTGGGGAAGTGGGCAAGCTTGATTGCTGGCTGGGGTTCAACCATGGGTAAATGGAAGAGAGAAGATGAGAGGTGCATGAGCAGGACAGATTCAGAAAGTTTTGAAATTTTTCAGTGGAAGAAAAGAAAAAGAAAAAGAATTGCTGGCAACATTCACTTGGTCTTTTATCTTTTCTTTCCTGATCTATTATTTGATTAATGACAAATTGTGTAGATGACAAATAATTTTAAATACTCATAAATTAATTTAATGCTCTTGTATGTGGGAGACTAATAGCATTAGCTAGAGCCAGACAAAGCTTAGGCAGGCATTGTGCAAGATTTTCCAATGGCTCTGGCAAAGCAAATAAATCTTTAACACTCCTAATAATTTTCCAAGCACAGGCTCTTTGTTTTGTAGACGTGAGAAAGTTGCACTCATCTCATAAAATGTGTAGTTGAAAATAAAAGAAATTCACTGACATGCCAATACCATGCTTCATGTCAGGCAAAGAGGTTGGAGGGTGTTTGAGCATGGGTTTTCTCATATAAGTGGTCTCTTGTACAAGTGGTCAGGCAGTGCCCAGTCCCTACGTACCTAGGAAAAGTGAATACATCTGGAAAAAATGTGTCTTTCTGCTTTCTGTCTTTCTGCTTCCCAAAATATTCTGCAGCTGCAACTTCTTGCTTCTCAATGAATGTGTGCACATCCCTCCAGGACAGCTACCTTCTCAGACTTCCCTCAAAGGCAAGGAGATGACAAGAATAAATCAAGGCTTAAACAGTTCTCTAATAATGGCCAAAATTCCTAAACCTCTGGAGACCATACCTAGAGCCTGTAAAAGATCATTTCAGCAGAGCTGCTGCATGTTTCTGGTAGCACTAATTGTTTCTGCATGGAATTCTGGTCAACAAGACTGATTCAGCTGTGAAAAAAGTACAGAAGACTATTAAGATTATCTAGACTCCTTCATCTTCATATCTACACAGAGGTGCTAGAGGGTCTCTTTACATGTGCTGCAGAAACCCAGTGGTAAAAATCCTGCCCAGCATTGAGAATCTCCAATGGGTGACAAAGCAGCAGGGATCTGAGACTAGTATAATCCCATTATCAATATTTAATCACTTCTGTAGGAATCATTAGAGCATTTAATCAGTTACAAAGAAATATAGGTAGGAGAATCAGATGGCTGGTAATGTGAGGAGAAAATAATGAAATAGGAGAGGCAACATGAAAGACACTGAAACTAGAAAAACTGCATTCAGTGAAGTTCTTTCTATTTGCCTTATACTTGGCAGCTATTTATATATTTCCCTATATTTCTTGAATTTATTAATGATTGAGGAAGAAAGCAAGACAATACAGAACACAGTGCTTTACAAACTCCATGGCCAAGTCAATCTCATTATTGTACCACTAAATCGAAGGCAAAAAGCCATGAGCCATGGCCAAATCAAAGATGGGACACCCATCTCTCATTTACTCTGAGTTTACAACTGAAAATGAAGTCTTGACTTTTACAGGTGAAAATTTTGTAACTCATCCCAGCAGCTTGTAACCCGTCCTCATTCTGACGAACCCAGCATCAGCAGAGCTAAGAAGAACAAAAGCAACATGAAAAGATCAACATACTGAACCTCTTGCTGCTGGCAGTGTAATGGCCATAATGGCTTCTGAATTCAATGCCAAGATTTTAAACCATGCTGAACATACAATAGAGAATATGACAGCAACAAAACTGTTAAGCTGCTTCCTTCCACCCCCAAACACATAGTGATAAAACTAAAATATGGCAGAAATATTTACTCCTGGTAGGCCAATGTAGCTTTCTCATCCTCAGATACTGCAATCCCAAAAAGCATCTTTGCCTGCTAGCAATACTCTCTCTCTTGCCCCTCTGATCTTCAGTAATTCATCATGATGAGATGCAGTCATTTCTCACTTTGGTAGGAGCCTGATTTTCCTGAGATAAATACTGAATGCTTTCCTACGGACAAATGAGGAGGTTCAGGGTGGATCAAAACCGGGATTTCTAGCTCTGTATGAAAGTCTGATGCTTGGAAGAAGAGTAAAAACTTTGGCACTGAAAAGAAACAGATGCGAGGTGTGAATGACAGATCAAGAAAAAATCACCAAACAAGAAAACAAACAAAAGTACCCAGACCAAACCCAACCCCATCAATGTTGTACTTCAGCACAAAGAATGAAGCACCCCATACTGTTCCAGAGACCTGATAACTTGCTTCCAGGCTCTCTATCATTTAGCTTGGTACTTGGCAGTACCAACAGTTAGGGTCCCTGCAAGCCTTTTACACCTCTAACAGAGAGCCTGGAAGTGCTGGGAGCCCTGACATAAGCTGGGTCCCTCAGGCCTGCCAAGCAAGCTGTTGGGGAGGTGAGTGAATGGCAGCAACTCTGTTTCTACCAGAAAAGATGAGAAAAACTGGATGTTTCCAAAGAATATTTAAATTTTGTCAAAGCAGCCTTTTCCAGCACAATAATCTTTCCACCATGATTTTTTTGTCTCTCCATTTGTTAGTGTCATCATGCTTGGTTTTTGGGGGGATTTACACCCCCATGCCCCAATCCCCCACACTGCTGTGAGGCACAATCTGCACAGGGGACAGTGAGGAAGCACCCACTCCTGTGGGCTGTGCCAAAGGAAGAATGCTTCCTCCTCCTCACCTCACAAGTCACTCTTCTCAATCACCACCTTTAAATCCTAAATTTGCATATTGGCAGCCAACACAAGATCAATAGTATAAAAAATTCAGTTACTGTGTCCAGCTATTTCTGAAATAATCATATAATGAATATTGCTCAACACATACTTGCATCTTTAACGATGGTGTTTGCTGACATATGATTGACCAGGATCATGCTAGTTGTTCTTCATCATAGCAAAAGATGCAAAAGAAAAAAAATCCCAAAACTCAGATCAAGCTAATAGTATGGGGTTTGCCAGAAAGAGAAAAATATTGCTATGTAGTAGTTGCAGTTGCAGTAACATAAAGTAATGTTTCCTGAAATAAAGGGCTTTTATATAAGAAGTGATAGCTCCTCATTACTCTCATATTGACTAACATAAAGACATCTTTCATCTGTGGCATACTCTGCTACAGAATATTATTGTGGCAAATACTGATTTATAAAGGTTTATTTCAAAGATTGTTATTAGAAAAAAATTACAAGGGTCACCAATATTCATGTCTGTGACAAACTGACTACCTGCTGAGAAAGAGAATAGGAAGTTCCTGACAGGAAAAAAAACCAAACCAGCTTGAGGAATAGGAAATTATGATTCCTGTAACTCTGGTTCTGACACTGTCTCCTTCAACAGCCTTAGGCAGGGCATTTGAGTTCTCCCTGTCATAGAATCAATTATTAACTACCTCTTTTGGCTCTTTGAATGACTGATTCTGTTAAAGCTTTTAAAGTGCTTTGCTAATCAAATCCAAACACTTAAAAATCCACTGTATTATAACAATATCAGAGGTTTTATTTCCTGATTTCTTGCTAAAACATTACAGGCTCAACATCATTGTGACACTGTAATCACTCTTTTTTTAATAAAGTCACAGAATATTGATCTATAATGCAGTTTTCAGATTCCATGTTTCCCCACCATTTACAAGCAGATAACTTCTACATAGGAACTTTTGTGATAAAAATACAATAGATAATTGACTCTCAAAATTAATGCTATATCAGAATCTGATATATTAGTTATATCTCAAACTTATTACTTCAATTAAAAAAAATTGTTTAGAAGTATATACAAAATTTATAGCAAATGCACATATTTGACCAGTCAAGTTCTTTGTACACTCTCCAAACATTATCATCTTGCAAACCTAAAATTCTGTCTCCATTTTCTGTTCAATATTTTCTGTTCAATATATCTTCTCCAAAACTACCACCCTCTGAAGGTATTTCTGAGCAAAGAGCACAGGAAGAAACCAAAAGTACAAATACTCAGGTACTAAGCAGGTTGGAATTTGCCTTTATCCAGTGCTCTCAAACTGATCAGTTCACAGTGTTTCCTCAGTATTTTATTATGTTTCTGGACTGCTTCATCACATGGAATTTTTCACTCATGTGAGATTACCTTGTTGTAGGTGATCTGGTTACAGGATGTCCTTGATGAAGAAGAATGTTGTTAATAGCTTTCCTGCTCAAAGACATGTCACTTCAAATCCATCTTGTATCTGGATCTCAGCTACATACAGATACTGCCATCCGGAGCGCCCCCTGTTTAGACTGATGATACTCCTGCTTTGGAGTCAAATGCCTCACAAAAGACCTATTAAGCTGCTGGAATTTGTTTCACATAAAAACAGTTATAACGATGTTTTATCTCAATGACCATAATTTTTCTTCCAATAAATCACAGAGTGGCCATTTTTACAGTTTTTCTTGAACGCTGTCATTTGTTACATTGTGGCTGAAGTGAAAATATAGGTCAAAAATATTTTCTATGGATGCACATCTGCAGGGAAAATTATGTGAATAATGTCTCTTCTGAGCGATCATCTGACTAGGGAGACTTGTGCACATAGTTCAAGGTCTGTGGAAACTCTTTGTGAACACTATATTTCTGGACATGAAGAAGAAAAATAATCCATATTTTGCCGTGGAAGCTCAGTATATCTGAAGGCAGTTCTGGATGTTGGGAAATTGATGATGTCTGCACACTTACACACATTCAATCCTGTTATGACTGGTATTTTTCACCAGCGTTTTAACGGGATTAAACCACATAGCCCTAGTACTACCATAAGCACCTAAGTTAGGCACTGGTATGAAAAGTCTTGTCAAGAACTTTCACGACATCCTTTTGTAGGGTATATCTTATAAAAACACAATGAACGGTCGTGTTATTAATCAGAAGTTAGATAAGGTACAAGTTATATTTTGAACTAATAACAGTATTATTTCATTGTTATGGTATCAAGAGATATTTTCAATAAAAACCCTAAACAGTATTATTTGTAGGTTATGCATTCTACATTTAGAATCATGGCTTTATAAAGTTTTGGGAAGCTCTAATGTTTAATTTCAATGATTCTTGTGAACCGTTCACCTCCTGTCTTACATGGTGCATCATGAGTGGAAGAAGAGGTAGGAGATGTGTTCTGAAGACAAGACGTCTTTGCACTTGAGAATGTGACTTACAGTTATTGTCACAGTGTCAAGAGGAGGTCCTGGCACACAGCAGAGATAACAAAAAATCCTCTGAAGGAAAGGAGTATCAGATGCTGAACAATGCACAAACCTCTGCAGAGAGATAGATGGAGGTCAAATGCAATGGCTGAGTAGAGGAATTAACTATAAAAAGTTATAATAAAGAACTGCAAGCAACTAACGCTGCTGAATGGTTTGCTGAGACCAAGCTCAGCTCACTAGGAAGTGATTATAGTTGTGTTGGCACGGGAAACTCAGTTTACAAAGAAGATATAAAATTGACGGTGCCAACAAATTGACTGTTGGCTCTGAATGATCAATCTAAATAAAAATCACATCCAGAGAAAAAGTTTTTTCCTTCCCAAGTCTATCTACAACCATAAATGGAGGGATGCTAAATGGCTTAGATGTGTTAATTTTAGATGTAGGCCTATATATTCTCACAAGCATACAACTTCAAGACAATAGGTATAAATATATCCTAGCTATAAATACCTCCTCTTCTAATGAGATTACTGCTATCTTTTATTCCAGCATGAATTATGAAAGAGATGTACTCTTACAAAGCAATGGTTATTCTGTTCTTCTATATGAGGAGCTGACCTGTGGTAAATAAATACTTTTTTGGTGTCTATTACACTTCAGGTGTAATTTGCTGGTACAGAACCTTACCTTTGAAAATGCTTCTCAATAACGTTTCACTCAGTAGTGGTATTTGCTATTGCTGTGGTTTTCCTGGTGTCATCAATGGCAATGTCATCAATATATCATACCACAGCCACTGATTAAATGATTGAGCAGTATGAAATCAAACACCATGTTCAATACATACAGGACTGATATAATTGAACTGATACTGTTCAATGATACAGGACTTCAGGTTTCATGGATAAATATTTTTCATTTTCCATTAAATATAGGTATAAAAGATAACTATTCCCACTTTAGCTATTGGTAACATCAAATGCTATAATTAG
>VWZV01008301.1:376093-428506 GCA_013397155.1 Irena cyanogastra | reverse complement strand
CTTCTATTAATGAGCCTTTCAGGTTGCAGCTGACAGAACCACTCCACCTGAAAGACACTGACTGGCATTTTGTCTCCGTTAACCCACAACAGCAAGGTACCTGGCATCAGATTCACTGTAAGTACATCGTCATTGGGGACACCAAAAACACACCACAAGAGATTAATATTCCCGGAGCAATTTCAACATCAGATCCTGAGCAATTAGTTATCTGGCTGCATTGTCTCCGCCCTCCCGCGTTCCTTCCCAAAGGACAAATCATAGCACAAGCTATCCCAGTGCCAAGTTTACATGAAGGCACTGATAAACAAGAGCCTACAGTCGCCAGGGTCAAAGCTATTGGGCTGAATCAGATGGCTTTTAGAGGACTTTTCCAGTCTACTTTGTTCTGTGGTTCTGCAGCGAGGATCTAGCCCACACACATTACTGCAGCTTTCAGTACCTTCTGCTCATGGGAGTCCTGCACTTTCCCTAGCATCACTCGCTCCAGATACAGAAAAATCCTAAGGTGGAACAACTCTAGTCATTCTAGTTGTTCCATCTCTTCTCTGTGAAGAGCTGTTTGGTGGATCCCCACTCCCAGCCTAGGCTGTTGCCTTGCTGAGCTTAGCACAAAGCCAGCAGCAGCTCTGCCACAGCTGGGGCGTCTCCATCTCTCCATCGCTGCTGCCTTCACACCCTGGCTGGTGCCTGGCCTGGTTGCTGCCTCAGTGCAGGCGGGCTGGGTCTGCCCCACACCTGGGTGATGCCTCCAAAGGGACACTGCCCTGCCAGGCACCTGCCTGGATGAGTGAAACCATCCACCACGGCCACCACAGCTGCTTTCCTCAAGGACACCAGCCACACGCCAGCATGGCTGCTCCTGGAGGTGGCACATACTCAGCTGAATCATAGAATCATCTGGGTTGGAAAAGACCTCTAAGATCACTGTGTCCAACCACTAACCCAGCACTGCCATGGCCACCACTAAACCATGTCCCTAAATCCCACATCTATGTGTCTTCTAACTACCTCCGGGGATGGTGACTCCATCACTTCCCTTCAGTTCCAATGCCTGGCCACCGTTATAATGAAACAATATTTCCTAATATCCAGTCTAAACAAGAACAACTCGGGGCCATTTCCTCTAGTCCTGTCACTTGTTTTTTGGAGGAAGAGGTCAACTCCCACCTGGCTACCTCTCCTTTCGAGAAGTTGTAGAGAAGGACAACGTCCCACTCAGCCTCCTTTTCTTCCAGGCTAAACGCTTCCTGCTCCCCCAGCTGCTCCTCACAGGACTTGTGCTCCAGACCCTTAACCAACTCTGTAGCCATTCTCTGGATTCGCTCCATCACCTCAATGTCCTTCTTGTTCTGCAGGGCACAGAACTGGATATAGCACCTAACGATCCTTTCCCTGGTCCTTCTGGCCACGCTATTCCTGGCACAGGCCAGGCTGCCATGGCCCCCTGGACACGCCGCTGGCTCGCGTGTCGCAGCTCTCGTGAGGCGGCTCCAGCCGCTTTGCCGCGGGGCCGCTCGCGGGCGCTGCCAGGGGCGGAGCCGGGCCCGTGCCCGGGCCGGGAACTTCCCGAGCCTCTGGAGCAGCCGCTTCCGGGTGAGCGGCGCGCGCAGCCCACGTGGGGCCCGGCGGGGAGCGGCAGGAGCCAGGTCGGTGGCGGGGACCGGGATCGGGACAGGGACACGGACACGGACACGCGTCACCGCCGGGCGCTGTCCGCCTTCCTCCCCGTCTGGGCCCGGCCCGGCCACACGTGCGCGCCCCGAGCGGCAGCGGGGCCGCGCCGGGGCCGGGAGAGGCGGCTGGTTGCATGCGGCTGCTTCATCGGCGGGCCTGTTGTGGTTTTCTTCCCCCAGTTTTCTCCGGAGGCTCCTTTTCCCGAAACGCGGAGCCATGACGTCCCTGGCGGAGCAGCTGAAGCGGCTGGCGCTTCCCCAGAACGATCCCAGCCTCCTGGACCGCAGCGAGGTGGCATCGCTGCTCTTCACCTGCAAGGAAGCCGCGACTATTGACAGGGACACGTTTTTTGCCATCGGTGAGTTTGGCTGCTTAGATGCCACTGGTTTTAAAAACACTCCAAAAAACAGATGGAGGAAGATAAATAGGAAATAAATAAATAGGAAAGGCAAACCCGTATTCAAAAAAGGCCAAAAGAATAATTCAAAAAGCTGCCGGCTAGTCAGCATCACTCCAGTCCTTGGGAAAACCAGGGAGCAGTGCCTCTATGAGCACGTTTCTGGGTACATAAGGGTAGGGTGATGGGGAAGAGTCAGGCATCCCCAAGATGCTCAGGGACTGGGGAATTTGCCCAGTAAGGGAAAGTTGATGAGAGGAATGTCTCTGGTCTGGAGAAGAGAAGGCTTTGGATGGGTCTCATAGGAACCTGCCATTACCTCTGAGGAGGTTCCCAGAAGATGCACCAGCCTGTCCACAGCAGTGTGTGGTTGGAAGATAGGAGACAGTTGGCATAAGTTGAAAGAACAGGAGTTAGAGCTGGATAGAAGGAAAAGCTTTTTCAGTGTGTGGACAGTCAAGTAGTTAACAAGATTGTCTGGGGAGATTGTGCTTGGAAAAAAATAAAGTGCCTTTTTTGAAGACTCTGACAGGATAATGCCCTGAGCAACCTGATCCAATTTTGGAGACCTTTTTAACCCTGCTTTGAGCAGAACCTGGGACTGGAATTCTCTCAGTGTGCCTTCTGACATTAATTCTGTGTTTCATGAAAACATGCTGCCCTGCTCTTGGGTAACGTTATGGTCACAAATAATGTGAAGGGGCAGTAGCCTTTGCCATGTTGGCACACTTAGAATTCTTTATGCCCTGTCCCTTTCCATTTTTGTATAAAATTTTATCCAGGAATATGATACTGTTGGATAACAAAGCTGTTTTCTAAAACCAGGCAGATTGATATCATGTTTTCATTTTAAGTAACAGCATTGTAGATATATATCTTTGATGTAGCACAATGTGTTTTTTTTATTTTCTTAAATAGTTACTCTAGAACTGCTTGGCTGAATTTGAGGATGGAGTTTTTATGGTCTCTTATCCAATATTGGACCTCTGATCCACTATTTGATTATTCCACTGTTAGAAAAAATAAAATCTATACATTACGTTTGAGTTTCCTGTGTTCCAGCTTGCGTCTGTTGTCATCCCATCCTTCCACTGAGAAGAATCTCTGAGAAGAGTCTGGCTCCATCTCCTTGATAACCCCACTATATCCTGTTAACTAGCTGCAGACAGCAGGAAGATTTCCTTTTGGCTCTCTCTTCCCCAGACTGAACAGTTCCTCCTTTTCCTTGTGTGTTGTTTTCCAGCCCCTAGACCATCTCAGCATTACTCTGCTGAACTCACATCCAGAAATGTTTTTCTTCTACTGATGATCTCAAAATTGCACACAGGGCTCCAGCTGCAGCTCACAAATGGAAGGGGCAGTTCCCCCCTCCCTCAGCCTGCTGGCCGTGCTCTCAGGGACAGCACAACCCAGGATGCTGCTGGCCTTCACTGCTGCAAGAGCACTCTGCTGATAGTTGCTAACGTTGTTTTTCTTTGTCAGTTGAGAAATAGCTCAAGTATATAAAAGGTTTTGGTCTTAGGCCTCTTTACTGTTTGTTTTGGTTTGCTTGGTGAGAATGACATATACCAGTATAGCAAAAAAGTTGGATATGCCAGTGAGGAGGTAAGTGGGTAGGACCTGAGAACAAAAACTGTTGTGTTAAGAGCGTTGCTCCCATTTTTAATTTTTTTTTCCCCACAGGATGCACTGGCTTAGAAGAGCTGATGGGTATTGATCCTTCATTTGAAGAGTTCCAGTCCAGTTTGTTTAGTTCCACAGCCAAAGGCCTTGAACGCAGTGTTCAGACTAAAGCAGTAAATCAGCAGCTGAATAAGAGTATTTCATTGTTCCTCATTCACCTGTCCCCCTACTTTATGCTTAAGCCAGCCCAGAAGTGCCTTGAATGGCTGATTCAGAGGTAATCCACTGAGTATCCTACATGTCAATAGATAAAGCTAGAAATGCAAGATTTATTTTTCTCCAGTGAGAAAAAATTTGAATAATTTTACTTTAGTTTTCTGAAAATACAAGTTAGAATGTTAATAATGTGTATTTAGATTCTGGCCCTTAGGGGCCATATGCTCTTCTTTGCCAATTAGATTTTTGTCTTTTGATAAATTTCTGTGATTATTTTGAGCTGTCATGGTACTCTGTATAAAAACAATTTCACCAAAGTTGCCCAGCCCTAGGCAGCTTACAGAGCACATAGAGAGGCACTTCTATATTGTGCTTTTAAAAGTGGGCTTTGTAAAATAGCAAAGTTTCAATATTAACACTGAACCATGAACCCTAACTATTCTTATTTCAAGGTTTTGTAAGAAGGTGTGAAGAGAAAAACAGTGAAATATTTTATGATGTTATATTTATTTCTATAAATTAACCTATCCAAATGCAGGAAGTGCAGTACTTCTTATTGTGAAAGAGTGTGTGATTTTCCTGAAGCACACTTCTTTGAATCACAATTTTTCTATATGTGTATTATACCGAGAAAGTCATGCTAGATTATTGTAATGTCTGGTTTAATATTGAAATCTGTGCAGAAGAAATTAAGGTAATTTTTACTTGTACAGGGACCTAAAATAGTTGATAGTGAGGGAAAAAAAATATGCTAGCACTGTTTATTTCTTCTAGCACGTGCAGGCTACCTGGAGTTTCTGGACTGTAGGTGGACCATAGATCTGAGTCAGTATGACAGCCATGTCAGGTGTTGCTTAAAAGCAAGTAAACAAGGTATTCTGAGAAGAATGTGGATGGGTCTTTTTTCCTTTTTGGCTTCCAGGTACTTTTTAACTAGATATGTGTGTTCTTTTCCTTAGGTTTCACATTCATCTCTACAATCAAGACAGTTTGATTGGTTGTGTTCTGCCATATCATGAGACTAATCTATTTGTGAGAGTTATTCAACTTCTAGATATAAAAAGCCCAACTCATAAGTGGCATTGGATGGATCCAATACGGGTAAAGTACTTAACAGATGCAAGATAGAAAGACCTTGAGAGACTTTACTTAATAATATCTTGACTCTTCTACTCTGCTTATGAATATGGTCCACCAATTTATGTGGTTAGTTGTAGACCTATACTGAAAGGTTTAATTACAGGAGTGGAGCCTGGATGCCAACGTGTTGTTTCTGCTACCTTTCTTTAAAGGTGAAGTTAATATTAAAATGCTTTGACTGTAATTACTCGTTGTGTTGGTTAAGTTAAAGCATGCTTTTAAGGTGTAAGTATTTGGTACTGCCAGGAAGATACATCAGTTACTAAAATTTATGTTTATTTGCATGAAGGTTAAAAGTAATTCTCTTCATCATCTGTCTTGATGTAGACACAAAGTATTCTAGAGCAGTGTATGGAAATCCATTACTTATTTCAGTTTAAATGGTGTTAACTGATCAGTAGGATTAATTTAGAGATTATAGTAGTTTTTACTTTCTGTGCTTCTCATTACTCTGAGTGTTCTAACTTTATTTTTTTTCACTGTGTAAAGAAACCTGGAGTCCCACTGGCAAGGGGTACTGTCATTACACATTGCTACAAAGACCTGGATTTCATGGATTTCATCTGCAGCCTGGTGGCAAAATCTGTGAAGGTTGTTCATTTATTCTAGAACTTGTTTGTTGTCACTTTGTCTTCCCTGTCTTTTTATAGTAGTGTGCTATTTCTTAATATTTTGAACTGCATATCAAAGAGTAAAATCATATATCAGTAAACAATATGAGGGTTTCTTTTATTAAAATTTATGAAGATGACAGTCTTTCAGAAATTCTTATAAGGAAGTGGCTGAGAACCAATGAGCCATGACAAAACAATTTGTCTGTATTATTGTATTATTACTGTGTTATTTACTGTGTTGCCTCAGGGTACTTAACTGTCTTCATTTCTTTCATAAACTCATTCCTGCTATTAGTCTTTAACTGTGCTCTGAATTTGCATGTATCCTCTGGGGGTTGTCATGTGTGTTTTAAATACACATCTTCAAATATTAATGAGAATTTGAAATTGAGGATGTTAGAAGGTGGGAAAATTTTTTGTGGGTTTTTTCAGCTAATATCAAATAGAGGGCTAGTTCTTTAGTCTCAGAAGGGCAAGATGTATGACAGTTTCAGTTATTTAGAGAACTGGGATGCATCTGCTGTCAAACTAAGCAAAGCAGACACAGTAACAGAGTTTATTCACAGGTGTAGAAGGAGGTGTTAAACATAACACTATTTAGCTTCTTGGCTGTCCAGCTCTGAGTCTTGAGCAGTACACCAAGATCATAAGTGATTTTTGGCTGCCTTATTCTGATTAACTACGTCAGCACCCATTTCCATCTGCTGTGTCTGTGAGAAGGAGCAGTAGCCTCTGTCAAGGGTTGCTGCTGTGAGAGAAGACTTCAGTTGTGCCAGCAGGAGCTGCTGGAGCTTGCAGGCTGGAGTTCTAAGATTTGGTGGTTTGAGGGAAGCCATATGTGCATTTCTAGTTGCTCTGATGTCTGAACA
Organism: Irena cyanogastra; assembly: GCA_013397155.1. Taxonomy (NCBI): domain Eukaryota; kingdom Metazoa; phylum Chordata; class Aves; order Passeriformes; family Irenidae; genus Irena; species Irena cyanogastra. The sequence goes on along the minus strand of VWZV01008301.1, from coordinate 421,970 downwards.
ACCAATTTTTTTCTGTGATCCAGGTCTTTTCAGAGTGTCCCGGCAACTCAGCTCAACTGAGAGTTCTCCTTGTGTTTTATGCTTCCACCATTGTGTCAGCTCTTGGAGCTGCAGAGAAGATAACAGACACTATGGTCTCTCTGCTGCTCCCTTATGTCCAAAAGGTAAGTGAAGCTCTGTTTCCCTCCTGTGTGATGAAGTGTACAGTGTTCTGCAGACGTGCATCTGCAGATAACATCCAAGGGAGACATCCTGTGGGATACGTACTGTACCACTCAGCCTGATTTGAAACCTCAGACAGGCGAGGGTCCATGGGAAATAATGTTTTTTCACACCTCAGATGAGCACTTTAAGAATTGTTTTCTTCTGTGTGAGGAATGGCACTGTGAGAAATAGATACACGGTTTGAAGAATGTCTTTGATTTGAGATTTATCATGCTAAACCGTGAGGAAATGGTGTCAGGGTAGACAGACTGCTTTAATATCCCCTCTTGTCCACGATTATTGCTTTGTCAACAAACAGAGCAGTAGTTAATAAATGTGTCTTCTTTATCTATGGACCCTGCATGACAGCTTTTTCTTCTTGAAAGTTGAGTTTAGAGATACCTTAAACATTAACACATGGAAAAGAACATAGTAGGATTCCACGGATAAAATATGTCAGAATAAAAATTATCTTTATGTTAATGTACTCTTCTGCGTTACTACTCTGTGTTAAAAATTCACCTTTATCTCTTTTTCTAGGGCTTGAAATCCTCTGTACAGGATTACAGAGCTGCAACATACATGATAATCTGCCAGATGACAGTAAAAGTGACGGTGGAGACTTCCTTGGTGCATTCCTTGATGGTACAGATAAGCAAGACATTATTTAAAGTGCCCTCATTAATCAGGGATGGGCTGGCTTGCTTAAACCTACTTCTGCAAACTCAGAAAGGAGACAAACTTGGGAGAAAGTAAGTCTACATGAATCAGATTTTCCCACTTTATAAAAATCCAAACTGCACCTTGATAATTTGAAATTTTTACATCCTCATCATTAAGGGGATACTTCCTGTGAGAAGTTTTGGTAGTTGACATTTCAAAGGGCTCGCAAGTTCCTTTGGCTTACTTTGAAAATTTGTGTGCTCACTGCAGCAGAGGAGTCTCAGTGGTGCAGGCTGGTCATCTCTTGGTCCTTATGCTTCTTCTCTTAGTAAGGGATTGATGTCAATGTGCAGAACTGAGCCCTGTCAAGTAAGAGGTCTTCTGGAAAGTGCAAAGAAGTTCTGGCCCTTCAGTGGAAGTGCTTTGAGTTGGTGTTGAGTTTAACACCTGAAGCATAAGTGCTTCTATGCCACCACTTGTTTGGCCTCACTTCAGGTGAGGTGTTCTCCTGGAGGCTTGTGTGGTAGGTTCCCATCTGTCTGCCCTGCTCTGGCACAGTTGGCTTGTACTGGTAACGTGCATTTGAACATAGTCCCACCTGCTACAGGGAATTTGCTTGCTGGCAGAGACGAGTATTCCAATAGGAAAAGTCTTATGAGGGTTATACAGAGTGATTACCTTCCAGATACTTGAACACTGTTGTAGGTTAAAAAGTGCAGGTGTGGTGTTGATGTATTATGCAGCATCCAGCCAGCTGGGTGTAAAAGGAGACAAGATAAAGCTTTGTGTTAGCCAAAAGGGAAATGGCTTCTCACAGGATCTGTCATTGCATGATTACTTCTCATCCCTTTTGCTGCTGCTGGGGGATAGATAATGCTTCTTGCAGTGTGAGAATATCTCTTCCTGTAATTCATACAAGTATTTTTCCTTTTACTACCAGCTTTGCAAAAAATGTAGGTAGGTTCACTGTGCCGTTGCAGCAGCTGTGCTCACATGACTGGCAGTACCCTCTTTTCTTCTTGGATATTAAATGTGCCAGTAAACATCTGGCATTCAGGAAGTGGAGGCCTCTGAATTTTTTCAGTGTTTGTTTATAAGGGGGCTGTTACCCGATGCTGAAAATTGAATTCTTGTGAAGTCTGCATGGTTTTGAAAGTGTTTGCAACCCAGATGAGCATACATACTTTTCTTTTTTCCCCTTTTCAATTGTGCAGGCCGTTTAATTATCTGTGCAAAACCCCAGAACTGGTAACACTTTTGCAAGGCCTGTCAGCAGGCTATGATATCTCTCCTTTGCTCCGCTACCTGTTGCCTCACCTTGTTCACAGCATCGTGAAAAGTGATACAGGTAAGTTAGCACAGGGTCTTTGTAAAACTTGGATCATCTTAAGGACAGCTAACTGTGGTAAATGTCACAGCTGTGTAATTGCTTCTTCCATTGAAACTGTGCCAGTACCTGTGAAGACCTGACTGAGCTTTTGTGTGTTTGGGTTTTTTTTTTCTTTTTTTTTTTTTTCTTTCTCAGAGGTGTATTGTAGTACTGTGAAATCTTGGGTAGATTGCATGTACTCCATATGTGGTTTAATTAGGGGACAGCTGTGTTTACCCAGTGAATTAAATGTGCCTGGGAACAGTCTGGGGTAGCAGCGAGGCTGGCTGGCATGCAGTTGTAGCCTGTGTCTGTCTGTTTGCACTGTGGCTTTGTCATGCTGAATCACAACAGGGAAAGCTCTTTTGTTAAAAAGGTCCAGATTCACACCAAGGAATGCTCTAGGGAAGTTGCTGTCACAGCTTTTAGCAGCAGGTCTGGAACATGCCAAAGCATCCTTGAATTTATTGGCAGCAGTCCAGGCTTAGGCATTTTAACAATGTTGGTATAAAGCATTGCTCATGGATCACAGACAGCTAGTGCTGGATGAGCACCGTGGTCTTCAAGTTGTGTGTTTGGTTCACCAGAGGATGATTACCCTACAAAGCTGTTTACTTTAATCATTATGAGGGGGCTGTTCTGTAACTATTGTTCATCTTTTATGATTGTCCTTAGAGGAGCAAGAAGAATCTGAGGAGACAGAAAATGACATTTATATCAAGCATCTTCAAGCTATTCTTGAGAGTATACCACTGGAAAAGGATTTAGATTCCCTGTTGGCTTCGTGAGTTGTCTTCAGTTCTTTTTCTTATGCAGTACTGCAGTCACTTCTGGTTTAATAAGAAATAATTCCTGACAATGGCATTAGCATTATATGAGCATGTTTTTCTAAGTTCATAAGTCCAGAAGTGGATTTTGAAATTTAAACATTCAGTAACCCAGAAGAGCCATTCATTTAGCGTTTGTGGGAATAATTGTGGGACACAGTGAAACTTCAGGCCAGCAGCAAATCTGTTCTTGCAGTAAATAATGTATATTAATCCTAATCTGTTAGACACTGTGCTTTATAACAGTAATGAAAAAGGTCCCATGCAAAACATGGTGGCTTTTCCTTTTGTTTGTAATTTTAGCAAGTTCCTTGAAGAGTTTATCTCCCGTGGTACAGAGATGGAATCTAATCCCACCAAAATGGCTGCACTCAATCAAAAGATCCTTCCTCTTATCAGACTTCTCGAGAGAAAGTAAGTTCTGTTTTTCTGTGACAGACACACAGTCTGTAGAGTGGTGCTATCAGCTATGATCTTGGATTATTTGGTGTAGTAAGCACAATAGTCTTGTGGAAATAGATACAAAAGAAATAACTGTCGTAGTCTCTGTCCAAATTTTGTTTTACTGATCTGTCCTTATATATTTTGTTATCACTGTAATACATGGATGCAGACCTACTGGCTTTGTACAGCTCTTTACTTTGTAGCATGAGCTTCTCTGCTCATTATGTCTCCTAGTGGTCTGCATATTGTTCATCTGTGTTAAGACATAATGCTTTATTGCCTTTGCAAAGCCACTTAAAAGACCTGGTTTGGATGAATGCATGTGCATTCAGTTTCCGTGGTTTTCCCTGTATTTCTCTTTTAAATACATTTTTTTCTATTATCCTCTGCCGAAAATGTTGATGGTTTTGTCTTTTGGCAGGTATCCTAAAGCGTTAGACTCTGTGTTGGAGAAGTACCTGGAAGATTGCACAGATGAGGCTGACCAAAATCTTTTTCATCAATTTATTTCTCTTTCCTTAAGCTGTGGCAAGTACAAGGTAGGTAGGATTGTGATCTTAGCTCTTACATGGTTGTGCTGTCAGAAGGCTGATTTTTGACAGAGTTCTGCTCTCTATTCCTCCTTATAAACAAACTGTCTACCATTCCCACAAAAAAAAAAAAAACAAACAAAACAGAACAACAACAAAAAAAGCCCAAACAAAAAGAAAACCCACCCTAACTTGATTAAATATTTTAAGGGGAAGCATGATCAAAACTGTGGTAAAACAAAAGCCATCAGGTCTTTTAAGTTTTTTTTACCATAAGGACTTGCAAATGTGAACTTTTTTCCCTGGTTAAAATTTATACATTTCCACCTGCTCCAATTGCTACCAATAATTTTTGTCCTTAGAAACATGGCCACTACATATGCTGTAGTGGTCAATAGTGATGACACAGTGGTGCCCAGCAAGGCCTCATCTTACTTAAGGATATTGTCAATGGCAGAGGTGTTTGTTTTGGGAAAGCTGAGAAACAACTTTATCACTGTTGAGAGAAGATGGCTTGGTCCTTTTCCTTGCACTGGTTTTATGAATGTTTACAGTAGGTAACAGGGAAGAACAGAGTGGCCACAGAGTTCTTCCTGTGCCATTTCTGAAGAGCAGTTGAAACTCAGCCTAACACAGAATAACCATTACTACAACAGATCTGGCCAAGGAATTTATTATAAGGGCTGGTTAGTATTATGGCTGTTGTTTTCAATGACTGAAAGGCTGAAAGCACTTAGGAAAGTATGACAAACTACATAAAGAAGCGCTTCCTGTATTTCTGTACTGGTTTAATGAAGGCACAGATTCTGTGTCTGAGTAACAAGTGGATTAACAGAAAAACAAGGCATGCAGAGCAAAGGCATATGACTCTCTTCCAGCTTTTAAGGTTCCTGAGATAAGTGCATGCAACTGAACTAGCAGGGATGCCTTTTTAACAGTTTATATCTGTGCTCTGTCACGCTGACGTTGTCACTAGAGCTTTCTCAGAATCCTTAGATAAGCCTAATGCTTTTCTAGGACATAATGGTCTCTGTGGCTTACTGTACTTTTCAAGCTATCTTCCAAAAACTGTCTGCAGTAGTGAAGAAATTTAATAATTTAAAATAGTTATGCAATATAGTTGTACTGTAATTTAACTTTCTAGGTCTTCATGGTGCAGGTTTTCTTCTGGTACAAAAAATTGCCATATGAATGTCTTCCATTATCCTTATGTATATTTAAAGTATTTTTAACATGCAATGGGGTCACTGTGAAATCTGTATTTCAGTTTCTGGAAGATTCTGATACCTCCCTTCTGCTCAGTTTGAATCATCCTCAGCCTGCTGTGCGAGTCCTGGCTCTTCAGCATTTGAAAGATGTTATTGAAACTTCAAAGGTTTGTGTCTGAACCTCTCACAGAACTGACTTAACATAGAAAGTCTTCAAAAAGCTGTTTGCCAGACCTACCAGTTGAAGATGAGTGGTATATGAAACTGTCTGTATGTCATCCTTACTGCTTTTCATGGTGTTTTCAGTAGGCTTCTGTCACCATTCCCTCATATTCTGGAGTTTGGATATAGTTCTTGTTGATTAAGCTGCTTTGCATTCTCATAAAATCCAAGTTAATGAATATTTCTAGTTTTCTTTCTTTTGTTATTGAACATCTGCCTGTAAGGTTTAATTTAGATGATATTACCACTTCTCTTACACTAGAATTCAGATATTTCACTAAAATCCTGTACAGTGTTCTACAGACAAATGATTTATTTTCCCTTTGACTCTGTTTTCTTTTATTTTTACAGGAAGGCTTTGATCAGGCTTTCATAGAAGAAGCAATTTTTGGACGGCTCAAGGATGACAACAGAGATGTTGTGATGTCTGCTCTCAGTTCTTTGGAGGTAACTGTGTGTCTTTTGGCATGCAAGATTTTACCTGGTCTCGAATGTGTGTGTGTCTGAAATGTATTCTGTGTAGTTGCCTTCCTTGTCCTTGTGTCCTTATTGCATTATTTTTATCCTTTAACAGGCTAAAGCAGCACAAATTTAGGAGGCTTGTGTTGTTTTGCCATCTCACAAATTCCCCCCAACTCTCTGCTACCTGATCCTCACCAAGGTGTAGGCAGTTAAAGTGAATTTATCAGTTTTGTTTTTCTTTTTTTTAATGTTGCTACTGAAGCATACTTGAATCTTTGATTATTACTTGAGGCCTGCTTCCTGCTTATTCTGTACATTTTTCTATAAAAAGAAAAAAAAGACACTGTCTGTCTTTTGGATGGAAAGTAGTGCAGTCACAAGACATTACTCTAGTGGAGAGGTGCTCAGCTGAGTTTTTCCATATGCGAGTCATTTGGTCAGTTGATAGTGGCAGAATTCTGAGCTCCAGCTCAGGTTTACTGGATAGAGCTCTGGTATGCATTGTACTGATTGTTTCCAGCTAGAGTAACAGTCTGTCTTTATGGCTTCTGCTAGTAGTAGTGGAGAATATTATTAGCAGTAGTGGCATTGGTCTTGTGTGTTCATTCATTCTTGATCACCAGTAAATAGGAATAGAAGCACATGAGGGCTCCTTGAAACTTCCATATCTTTTGTTAATGTGCCTTATATGTTTGTGATCCAGATGCAATGTAAAGTAAAAGCAATTCTTATTTAATTATTACATAGTTTGCATATCGTTTATCAATTTTACCAAACATTTCCACATTCAATAAATTCTCTACACTTTAGCATATCAGCAGGGCATACTGGGCAGCCTTATTACTTCTTTTCACCTGATAGTATCTTCATTACATGAACATCAGCAGGAACGCAGGTAGTCGTGTTTGATCTCTGTTTCCACTTGGTATAGAAGATGCATTTTCCATTATGATGTGGTAAACTGTTTTCTATATTGTTGTATTTTCATTCATTTTTCTTGCTTATGGTTCAGACTTTCAGGAAACAAGTCAATCCAGAAGTAACAGTATCAAGTCTTTTGAACATTTTCCAGAAAGCTGATCTTTCAAAGGATGGAAAGTGGTATGTTCATGCTTTTTTTTTCAGTCTACATTCTTTCCATACAAATTAATATTTTTAAAGTAACTATAAAGAGTACTTTAAAAACTGTATTTCTCTACAAATGCTTTTTGTTATGTTGTTTGTATGCTGAGTTACAGGAGAGATGTCCAATTATTTTCATTTCATTTCCCATTAATTCCTTATTTGTTCTTACTTCTGTTTAGATACAGAAAATCACCATGGAGAATAGAGAACAAATCAAATAAATGTTGCTGATGTGATTGAGTAATGTATTTTCAACATGATTTGTTCTCTTTTAGGTATAAGGTTTTGGAGCGAGCAGTAAAAATTTTAGTCAAAGAGGAGATTCTGAAAGAGAAGAAAGAACTGCTAGATGCAGCACTCATGCAATTGTTACCTTTTATGATAATCACTAATGCAAATTCAAAATCTTCAGATTTGAAAATGGCTGTCTGTTTGTCAGAGTCTGGCCTCTGCTCCTTACATCCTTTACTGAAAGGCTGGCCAGAAGGTAAAGCATTTCTTGTAACTAATTTGATAATAGAAAACTTGTGGCTGATTAGGAACTCATCTGTATTGAACCTAAACACATATTGAAGGAGGCAGGCTGTCACTATCAGCCTATCATGCTGTAACTGTGAATGGATTTTTGAAAAAAACTCTTTGAAAATAGGTAGAAATTGTTTAGTATGTTTCTGACTTACTCTAAATGTTATTGAGCCACCAATATGTTAATACGTGAATTTTATACCTAGATTATTTGATTTCTTTTTTTTCCCTTGGAGTAGCTCTTGAAGAGGCAATTAAATCTACCGAGTCTGCAGAGTTGGTTGGAGTGGCCAATGAGAAAATTGTTCTGCTACTTTCTGCAAATTTAACATCAGGGCACCCTTCCTTACTATTGAGAAAGGTAAGTATACCGTGTCAGCCTAACCTTAAAGAAGTTTTACTTTTCAGGGGGTAGCTGTAATCAAACAAATGTGATAGAGAAGACATTTGCATGGCTGCTCTAGGCACTAGTATGCTATCANAAAGAGTACAATTACAGCAGACAGTAACTTTTTACCTATGATAGAAACTAAACAGCATTACACCATTTTTCATTTGCATGTTCAGTTTAGTCATAGTGAAGCCCATTGTCATACTGATTTTTGTTGTTCTCTGCTCTTTTTTTCTAAGGTCAATGACCTGATACTCATTGCTGAAACACAATCTGATAGTGTGAGACAGAAAGTAACTACTTATATAATTGGTGCAGTGCTTGTTCAATGCTGCTGCAATACACAGATGAAGGAAAAATATTTTCCAGTGGCTATCAGAGTCTTCTGCTTCTTGAATAAAAAAATTAAAAATCTCAGAACTTGTGAACCTGAAGAGGTAAGATGTAAACGGTGTGGAGAGGGCATTTTCTTTGTACTGAAAACAGTATCAAGAAGGGTTTTTAAATTGTTTTTACTGAAGACCAGGTTCAGAAACTTGGAAAAGAAGTGAAAAATCTCACTTTCATTTTTTCTCAGAGCAAAAACACACACTTGGCAATAGTGTCATTAAGTATAACTCTAATATTTTATGTGTGTTTCCATTGGAGTTTCCTTGACTTATTTTGTTGAGAAACAGCTCTAGGTTTTTTTCTGTGTCTAAGAAACCGATCTGAGCAGGGCTGTGTTTCTGTGTGTATATCCCCTCACATATACACACATAGTGGCATATGGTAATTATTCATTCTGACCTCAGGTTATTTCATGAATGATCTTTTGTATATGCAAGTATCTGAAACACATGGATTATTTTTCTGGAACAGAGCTAGATGAAAGTGTTAAACTGACTGTCAAAAAATGCTGCAATTCCCAATCCCTTTGAAGAGATATTTTAGAGAGACTGATATTTTACTCTTCTGTTACCTCATTTATGTACACTGTAATTATGGTAGAAAGAGCTGGCATAGGTTTTAAAAGTGCAGATGCAAGTTTCAATGTAAAATCAGAAATGTAATTCACTCCATACAATCAGAATGTAATTCACTCTCTTTGGAGATTGGAAATGAAATGTTGCTGAATTTTAATGCTAAATTTCTGTTTTCTGTTGCATGGAATTGTAACAGAATACATTAAAATCAATTTTCATTCACAGGAAAATCCCCTAAATTGGTCTGTTGAAACAGTAGAAGAAACTTTGGTGCCTGAGGACTTGTTAGGTGCATATATAGAAAAGCTCAATAGTGATGAGACTGCTCATGCAGAGGAGTTGGCTATGGTCCTGTTGTTATTGAAAAACTTCATTAAAGGCCTGAAACCTCCCCTGTCCTTTTCAAAAGGTAGGTGTTAAGATTTTGCCTGTCCCTTACACCAGTGAAAAAAGAGTTAATTTTTTTCTTTCAGAAGTTATTGGAATCAAGGCGATGTTGCTTCCCTAACCTTCTCCTTTGTTATTGACATCTGTAAAGATTACTTACTTGTGAACATGAAATTAACCAAATGTATTGTTCTCTTTTAACTAGAGATGTCTGTTTTCTCCTGGTTTCTGAGTGTATTCCTATGCACCTGCTGTGTCTTCATTATAACCTGTATTTTTAGAGGAATCTTGGTGGAATCCCGAATCTCTGAATCGAGATAGCCGAGACTACCTGCACCTCCTTTTGGGGCTGTTTGACCTGCTTGTCAGTGGAGCTAGTGAAGGAAGTGATGCTCTTCAGTACAGAGCATTGATGAATCTCTTATTCAAGGTATTACTTTTGCATTTGTTAGTTATGAGTCATTAACTATTTCATGGTTGCATTAATTTTAAGGAAAACTGAGAAAAATGGTCAACAGGTCATGCAACACTGCTTGTAGCATCCAAGTACTGTGAGAAGATGGAGGTGTAAGCTTCAGCTGAGTTACTTAACCCTAATTAAATATAATAATAGAAAACTAAAGTTAAAAAACAAAACACAAATGTACTAGTTGAGGCAAAGATGAAAACATAGCACTGATTCACAGGAAAAAGATCAAGAGCCTAAAGTTTGAGCAAAAAGTTCTGGTTCTATCTGGTAGCGTGGCAAAGGGTTGCTCTGTAAAATTTGGTAGTGTTTAAATACAGAAACTGAAAGGAAAACTTCTAGGAGAAATTTTGTGTTTCTGTATTACATCATCTCATTGTTTTTCACATGCATATGTAAGTTACATTTGGACTTGTTTATACATGCAACATTTACTCAATAACGTTTTCTTCCCTAAAGACATTGTTTCTCTGTTTTTCGGTAACAAAGTTCTCTTTTGGTGTACTCCTTTGAAGTGGGTGGGGTGGTTTATCAAATGTTTTCAGTAGTAGTTTTCTAAATAAATTAAACAAGTGATTTTATTTTTTTTCCATTGTGTTAAAATTAAAGGTACATCTAAAAGATTCAGACATTCTCTTCAAATTTCTTTCCATTTTATGGNAAGTTACATTTGGACTTGTTTATACATGCAACATTTACTCAATAACGTTTTCTTCCCTAAAGACATTGTTTCTCTGTTTTTCGGTAACAAAGTTCTCTTTTGGTGTACTCCTTTGAAGTGGGTGGGGTGGTTTATCAAATGTTTTCAGTAGTAGTTTTCTAAATAAATTAAACAAGTGATTTTATTTTTTTCCATTGTGTTAAAATTAAAGGTACATCTAAAAGATTCAGACATTCTCTTCAAATTTCTTTCCATTTTATGGACTTACAATTACAACTTTTCAAATCAACTGAACTATGAAGTCAGTGCAATGCTACAGACTCAGGCTCTGTATATTGGCTATGCACTGCTTGAATCACAAGCAAACCAGAAAAAGAAACAACTGCTATCCCCATCATCTCCAGGTAAAGTAAAACAGTATCTATCTGTCTCTCATCTTAGAACTCAATCACTGTCTTCTTAATCTCAATCACTTCTTAATTTTGTGCAATTTTACAATATTTTGTACCATGAAGGGTATCTTGAGTTAATTATGTTTAGCTGCACTGGGCTGAGACAGGTCTCTTGCTCATTCACTGGTGCAGTTGTAAGTTCAAGCTTGAATTAAGTGAAGCCACTTTTTTTAAAATTTTGTAAGTATTAAAGGAGCACAGTGCTGTGCTGAAGGAGTCAGTTACAGGACATTACTGTCTGTGCAGTGTCAGGGTGTGACAGTCAGTAGCAATATATGAACTGTGAGCTTAAACATGAATATAAGGACTGTAATGAAGTTCAGAGTTATGAATCTGTGAGAGTCATGTTGGTTTTGTGTACCCTAGAGGTTTAAAGAGTGAAACAATGAAAAGAGACAACTTCTTAATCCCAAAGTCATGTTGATGCCTCTTCAGGGACAGCTACAGTAAAATTTTCACCACTTACTTTACTCTGTTTTCTTCCTCCTTCCCTCATTCTTCTTGCAGTGGTGATATCTTTACTAATTAACTTGGGTAGTCCTGTGAGTGAAGTTCGAAGGGCTGCTCTCAACTGCCTCCATTCCTTGAGAGGAATAAAGGAGTCTCTATTTCATCCTGTCCTTCAGCATTTGGAGCAAAAGACAGAAGAGATTGTATCTGACCCTACATACATAGCACAGGTATTTTTTTATTACAGTGTACATTAATGCAAGTTTTGTCTGCGTCTGTGAGCTTCTATCTTACGGAAAAGAAATCAAGTTAACCAGGAAAGTTAATTTTCTTTGTATCCTATAGTGGACTGATTTATAATTTTTTTAGGAACTATAAAAATATTCAATTGATTTATTACATGCAGAGAGCTGAGAACCTAAGAGGCATTAACAGTGGTTTATTTCCACATGAAGAACTCTGCTTATATCTAGATGGCAGTGTTGTGAAAGCATCAAGTAATTGTTGTTTTCAGGCATTTTTATTGCAAGAAAGGAACTTATTTTTCACTTTGCTAATGAACTAGATTATGGGAACTCTATTTGAGGAGCTTGAGACACAGCCAAAACAGAAATCCCAGAAGAAAAAATTGTTGGAAGCCTTGGAAAACATACTTGATTGTGTACAGAGCACTATTTTTCCATCATATATTGCAAGAAACTTAATGAAAATTCTTCATGAAATACATGGTGAAGTAAGTGCTGCCTTTTGAGTTTCTTTATGGGTTCTGCACTTAAGTGAGATGCTGAAATCACATTTCATTTAGTAATAATGCTGTTAAATAATTCCATAATGTATTATTATTATTAGGTATTAAGTTGACATCTCCAATAATATGCAGTAGAGCTGCAAAGTATGATTTAATGAAACAAAACGTTTGCATGCTCCTTCTAGGAATGTAATGGCTGCAGAATTTTGCATTGGAGTTTTTAAGGAAACTCCCGTGATATTACTAAAAAGACTGTTACAGAAGAAATTTATGCTTTTGGTTAGTGAACATACAGTTTTCTGTACAGAATTGCAAGGTATTAGATAGTAATGTGAATTTCTTTTATATATATTAACCTACTCTTATCTAGCATGTTCAGAATTCTCCAAGTGCTGGAACATATATGACTTCAAAGTTCAAAAAATGAATTAAATTTGAATTTTTATGTTCTGTTCAGTTGTATGTGTCCTGAAAAGATTGTGAACTGCATAGAGGGGGTGAGTGGTTTTGGTTCACATTTGGGTTTTGTGGAAAACAGCAGTCATAAAATGGGTAGAAAGATTACCTTGTTTCTGTACTTTGAAATTATGAAATACTGTTCTGCAAATGAGAATAGCTGAGGAGCAGATGAGCAGCTACTTGGGGTAATCTCATATAGTTTCTTGTATTTTCCCAATTGAACAGCTGTACATGCTGTACATTGCCTAACATACTGTATGCAGTGTGGTCCAAGAGAGGGGATGCTGCAGTAAAATGAAGCTGTGCTACTGGAAAGTTGTTAAATTGAGAATGGATAAAAACTTCTGTTACACATTTTCTCTGTTTGCAGATGGTTCTCTCTCACCTCTTGCCTGCACTAGACCGTTTGCTAGAGAAGGTCTTTACCAAATCTGAGATAATGTTAAAAGATGAAGTCATTCTCTTGCATCTGATCCTTGGAAAGTTTAATGAATATTCAGCAACCCTTCTGTGCAAGAATCAGCAGAGTCTGGATTTATTTATCAAAAGTCTGCATGCTGCCAAGAAAATACGTGAAGAAATTCCACCATTTCAGATCACAGCACTTGGGCAGGTATGGCTTTATGAAATACCTTTTATGGTTTTTTATGCTTAAAGTAGCTAGCAGTGTTTGAGATTGGATTTACAAGGCTTTTTGGTGTGGAGGAGTTCATAGCTTTCAACCTGTCTTTTTTTTTGCTACAAAATTTCAATGTCTCCATAGTGTCTTCGAAACACCTAAACAGGCTGCAAAACTTGAACTCTTAAAATTATTAGAAGGAGATACTGCTGCTTGCTCTATTTTTTGCATTTTAACAAGCACAAAATAGCAATACTGCATTTGCTCACAGATGAGTTCCTGTATTGTTACAGATACTACTCTTCCACAGGTTTTAGGTGTTGGTCGGTCAGACTTAATGTTTTTCATCTGAGGAAAAATTGTGAACAAAATACAGTAGGTGAGAAATGGTTTAATTTGAAGGAAGCTACAAATTCGGGCCTATATTGGCCAGGTGTTGGCACGCACTTCCCAAAGGCTGGCAACAGCAAGTTTGCTCTCCACACCAGTCAGTTATGTGAAAAATTTCAGAAATCAGTTTGTCTGTTGGATATTTCACATTCGTGATCTACATCTTTAAGATTCCTGGATATATACAAATATGTAGTTAATATGCAGTTTTTTGCAGTACTGCATGATGGGGTGTGTCATACAGAATCCAGCATATATTATTATTGAGACTTTGCTGCCCTCTTAAAGTAAACCTCTCTGCATCCTTTTTTTCCCCTTTTGTAGATTACTAAGCCATTCTTTGCAGCTGTGTCAGATGGGATGGTGCAACAGAAGCTACTAAAAGTATTGTTTGACTTACTCTTAAACTGTAAGAATCCACTTTGTGCCCAGACAATCAGCAGTGTGTTTAAAGGGGTAAGTGGCAACCTCTAGAACACAGAAATACGTTCAAACCTATTGCCAGTGTGATTTTGTCACCTACATTCAGTAACACTTGTTGTTTATATCATCTATAGTGGGAAAGGAATGGGAAGCTTTTTGTCAAATAATATAATAACGTTAACAGCATGAAAATTTTGTTAAATGACTGCTTTTAAAAGATGTTTAATGGCCACCTATCAGTCATTTAGTACACTAAATGAATGAATTCAGCAGAAGTCACGTCTGCTGCACTGATTTTCATTTTCTGGGATATGACAGGAATATGTGGATTACATATCCATATGTGCGTGGAAGGGATATGTTTTTAAAAAGGCAGGGCGCAGATATGTGATGTGACAAATTGTTCATTGGTGCTTGCATTGTTACTGTTTTGTTTCAGATTACAGTATGTGCTGAGCAAATTGTCAGAGAACTGGAGCCTCCTGAGAAAACCAGAAGTCTGGCCACTGTTCAACAGACTAGAAGGCAGAAAATGCAGCAGCAGAGGTAAAGTTACTAGAAACCCACAAGTATTATCCATGCACTTTGAAAACACCACTTCTCTTAATACATTGCACAGTTTGTACTGAAAACACAGCAACTATTTCTTTTTTTCACAGTAAAATATATCCAGGCTACTTTGCATGGGAAAACCAACTCATGTTGCTGTTGGAGAACTGATGGACACACAGTCAAAATATATTAAAAAAATCTAGTATATTTAATGTTGACAGTTGCTGTTATAGAATCTTGATACAGTTGAACAAGACTCATTTTTGCTAATAGTAAAATTAGTTTTAAATATAGATGCATGGACAAATTATATACACTTGGCTGAAACCTAACAGATGTTCATCAAAATATTCTTTAGTTGATTGAAAAACAGTATTTTGTTTCCAATAAGGTGGTAATATAATCACTAATTTTTAAATCTTTGTCCTGTTTCTTTTCTCCATTCTCATAAGGAACTGTTTTGTTCACTGTACTTATTCTCTTTAAACATTCTTTCAGCCATATTGAAACAGGATATTGAGTTAATTTTCCTGGTTTGACCTAAAATAGCTTTCCTAATTTTCCTTAACTTGACCATTTTGAATAATCATCACCTATCAGACTGACCATCTGTAAACTGTCCCTGTCACAGTTTACAAACACACATGCTCCTACACCCCCCCATTGCCTGCATAATCAGTGTGTTAACCACCAGTAGTTCCAGGTAAGCAAGTTTCCTGGATGGCAAGCAGATCATCATTTGGACAGTTACCTGGAAACAGATTTCCCCCCCACCCCTTTCTCAAGTTCGGTCTGAATTTTTGTTTTGTTTGTTTAAAATGTGTTGCTGCTTCAATCAAAAGCCCACACACTGCCACCCCTCGAGGGAGCAGCAGTAAAGGACATACATTACTATGTGAAAGAAAAATTGCTTTTCTTTAGTTGTGTATTTGTGTGTGTGTGTGTGTGTATTTCCTGAAGCACTGTAGCACTTCTTTTGAAAATACCTGATTGTTTGTCTTGTCTTTTTAGAAAGCCTAAAGATGCAGAATTGGCACTAGAAGCAAGGCACTCTGGCTGGCAGAGGGTGATGCTTATTCTGGAGTTACTGCAACATAAGAAGAAGCTTCGGCGTCCGCACGTGTTGGTACCTGCACTTTTCAACCTTCTGAGCAGGTAACAGTGCCCCCACAACAGAGCCCTGGAGCCTTCTCTGCTGCAGCAGGCACTCCAAAGCATGGAAATACGGGCTGCTGTGTCTCTGCTTTGTTGTAGCTTAGCTTGCCTTTTTCAACTGAACTTTTTAGGCCAATCAGAGGAGGGGAATGGGAAGTTATTATGATTTTTTCCCTTTGAAACAGTAAGATTTTTACCTGATGCATAGCTTCTCTTGTGTGAAAACTTCATTGGGCAGAGGGCTTGGGATTGCAGAGAAGGATGACACCTGTCATAAAACTGGGATAATTGGCAGGACTTGTGTCTTCAGCAGAGCTATTGTAATTCTTTAAGCTTTGAAATTCCTCCCAACACATTGTGACATAGTGCAACCTAAGGAAACTATTGTTTTTCCTGCCAGCCCTATATGCAGGCACTTAAAAGTTTATATGTAGATTGGGTGTTTTTCTTTCCTTATGACTTGCTTGTGCAGAGACTGGCAATTATAGTCCAGGTTCTACTTATGTTTTTGGCAGTGCTTTGATAAATGTCTTTTATTAGACAGTTGATGCATTTGAAAACAAAAAAAAGAAACTTTTGGCAAAGAAACGTTGCCAAAACTTTTGGCAAAGACTTTTTTGAAGCCTGAGTTTAGAATTTATGTGGAATTATAATTGCAGTTTCTTATTTGCATCTTAATATGCAGTTTGGTTACTTATTTTTCCGTCTCATTTTTTTTCATTGATGTATAGGTGTCTGAAACCCATGGCATCAGAAAAAGAAAATATGGAATATACAAAGCAGCTGATCCTCAGCTGCCTGCTGAACATCTGTCAGAAATTGTCATCAGATGGTAGCAAGGTCCCAGCAGGTAAAAATCACCAGACTTATCTCTTGGTAATTCTTTCACCAGGTCAGCATTAAAGCAATGGTCTTAACTTGGTTTTCAAAGATTCCTCTATAAGGGTATACAAGTTAGCCTTCCTAATAATTTTTTGTAGATGCATTAGGTATGGTTTGCAAACTGAAAACAGTGCTTGAGTGTACTGTTTATTCCTACACAAGTGACCATTAATGTGTTAATCAGTGAATATTTTTACCTGCAGATGTCCTGGACAAAGAAAAATTCAACGTGGAACTGATAGTTCAGTGCATCAGGATTTCTAAAATGCCCCAGACACACCACCATGCTCTGCTGCTCCTTGGTGCTGTTGCTGGAATGTTTCCTGTAAGTAACACCTGGAATTTATGCATTGGCTCTTCTCTTTGGTTTCCAAATATTGAGTAGAGTGAAGAACATACAGATCTGTTCTGTGGGGAAAAACTTCCCGAAAAGGAGCCAGAGGTGAAATGGACAGGTTCCCTGCTCTTTTAGGGCTTTCTATTCAATTTTAGTTGAAAACAAACTTCTGTTTTGATGCTTTGGTCACCAGCCATTTGTGACTCGCAGTGGAGTGCAGTAGAAATGGAAGCAGCTTTCTGACACTAGCCCTGCCTCACCTTCCTGCTGCAGTCACAGTTCTCATGCCTTGTCTCTTCTTTCTGCTGCTTTTTTTATATAAAAAGGGAAAACACCTGGCCTGTTAGCACATGCATTCTTAGAGGTTCCTATCTTGTACAACACTGAGAATGTAATTGTAGCTGATAATAAAACTGGGTTGTTCTGATTTTAATTGACCAAGAAACAGGCCTTTTCTTGTATGGACTGAAATTTGACTGTACACTGTTCTAAGATTCTTTTGCTTTGAAACTCTAAACCAGCAAAATGTATCCAGGTGTATCAAACTCAGTTTGCATCTTTATATTTACCTCAGTATTTTCTCCACACCTTTGGAAAGGTAGCATGTTTTCTGAAAGACAAAACTGTGATGTTTTTGATAAATTTTTGTAGGATTTTGTAGTTTTATTGTTTGGGGGTTTTGTTTCCATCTCACTGCCATCACCTGCTATAGAACCAGGCATTTATTTTACATTAATATTGGCTCTTAGAAAATTTTCAAGGTCAGAATAGAAGGAAACATTTTGTATTCACCTCATTTCACTTTTAAATCTAAAACACTTCTTCCAGTCACTAAATCTAAATGAAAAATATGCCCATAATTAGTTGCTCTAAGTCTTGGAAAAATCTAGGAAACTAACTTTTGAGCTAGATGACATCTCTAATCCAGCCTTCTTAAAATTGGTTACTATGATTACAGTCTAGGCCCCCAAAAAGCCAAAAATTGGCTTTTTGAATGAATGAAATGAGCATGGTTAGTTTATACTCTGTGAATATTGCAGATATACAAAAAAATGGTGGGTTGGAAAATCACTAGAATCTGTGCCACAGTCACATTTGTGCTTCTGCAGATTTCCTCATAGCTGGTTTTACCTGTATTCACCTGGCACTAAGTGGAAGGATACAAGGTGTTTTATCACATTAAACTCTCAATTTCCACTCTCTAATTACTTGCTTAGATGTGTGTCTTGGTTTCTAAATAATGTTTAGAACTCTATCAATCACACAGTAAGTAGCATTAAGGGACAATACGCATTTAAAACTCATTTAGGGAGATTTTGAAAGATAACCATGATTCTCTTTTGGTTTTTTGGGTTTTTTTAATAGGAATTTAGTGTCATTTGGGGGAATGAGAAAGGCCTTAAGGTACAATATACACAGCAGCATGAACTAATTTCATCTGTTCTTTTCCAGGATAAAGTTCTTCACAACATTATGCCCATTTTTACATTCATGGGAGCAAATGTCTTGCGTCTGGATGATACCTACACTTTCCAAGTAATTAACAAGACAGTGCAGATGGTTATTCCTGCTCTTATACAGGTACATTTGTTGACTTAATGGAAAGATTATTAATTAAGTAACTTATTTAGAATATTGGTGGTCAAATAAGTTGTCACCTACTCTAGGATTACTTTGATAGACATTAAATTGTGTGTAATATAATATAATATAATTCAGACTCCTCTGTCTGTGACCAAGTTCATCAGACTGCTCCTTCTTTTCAGTCTTTTGAGTTCCTGCACTTTATAAATGGTTTAGCCAAAATTACCACAACTATACATGGACAGAACCTGAAACATACTTTAAGTTCAAGCTTTCTGTCATAAAAATAGCAGACTAGTTCAGTAGAGGAACCATTGGAAGGAAGGATCTGATTATTAGTCCTATAATATGTCATGGTCATAGGAATAGTAGACATGATCTGAAAGAAATGAAAGTGCTTTTATTCTTCCAGATGGTGTTTGTGGGGCTTTTCTTGATTTTGGCTGGACCTCTTAGATAAATGGCTATAAACCAAAACAAAAATAGATCCTCATTTTTCAAATCAACATTTTGTTCATTCAGATTTCATTTTGCACTAAGAAATCTTAATTCTTGATCATAATTAGATTTAAACATGAAACATGATGTATAAATGTCATGTAAAAATGAATTGGGGAAAAAAATGTCTTCAATAATGGGCTGAGGATTTCCCAGACTATGTTTAATTATATGTGTACACATTTTTCATCCTCTTATAGTTCTCTGTTATATAAAAAGAGAGACAAATTGATTTCTTTAATTTTTTTCTTTAAAACCTTTCCTAGCGGCCCATACAAGTTTCTGTTACAAATTTTTTGTGGCACATGATTATTACATGTGGGAAGAGACTAATGTTACTTGAGACCATGTAGCCCATGTATATTATTTTTCTGAGGCCCTTGAATCTAAGACCCTAACTCAGACAAAGTATTCTGAAGGATGTAGCTTTGCTTTCTCCTGAAAATGTCTTGTTTGTTTCAGCTGATGCCAAATAGAGCTTTTCTCCTTTTTTTTTTTTTCCCTTTTCTTAAAATTTTATCTGATGCATCTTCCTTTAACACTGAAAAGGAGCTGTATGATTAAAAACTTCACTTGGGAACACTTACATTTTCCTTGAGGTTATGCATTTGGCAACGCTGTTATCTGGCACTTAGTGTTTTCTCATATTTTCTGAAGTTGCAAGCAGGACCTCGTACCCACGTGCAGTAACCTGTCTGAACGGCTGTATTTGTGCACAGGCTGAAGACAGTGACCTGTCAGAGACCTCGGGAAGCGTGGAGGAGGTGGTGATCAAGATCATTCGTGTGTTTGTGGATGCCTTGCCCCATGTGCCGGAGCACCGGCGCCTGCCCATCCTGTCCCAGCTGATCTCTACGGTGGGAGGAGACAAATTCCTCTGGGTTCTCCTGGTGCTGCTCTTTGAGCAGTATGTGACCAAAACTGTGACAGCAACGCCAAGCACAGACAAGGTTAGCAGGCTGAGGGGTCAGCTTTTTCCTTGACTGCCTGATCTCTTTTGTTTGTGGTCTTGCCTTTAGGAAGGCTCTCAATAAGCCCCAGGTTATGCTGGAAAAGGTGGCGAGCTCTGGATTTGTGCCACAGCAGAACCTGATGGTGATGTTGGCTACAACTTGTACTATGTTCAATAGTGTTACATCCTGGAGCCTGAACAATAAATCAGATCATAGTGTACAGCAATCCTTGATCTGAAGAGCTGATAATCTAATTATGTAGTGCTTCAATAGTAATGAAGTTGGGTTTTTTTCCTTCAATTGTGTTTGTGAAACATGATACTGGTCTTTCTCTACAGACCAAGATGAAAATCCTATTAAGTTTTTGTGTAGGCAGGCCCTGAGATTAGGTGAAAGCATAGTTTGTGGGGAAAACAGAAAGAATTATTAAAGGAACATTGGTGAGAACATAGTCTTTGCTGCAGCAGTTTAACCTCTCTCTACACCCTCTGGAGCTATGTTCTCTCCAAGGGCTTGCTGTTTCTATCACTGGTGTTAATCCTGGAAGTGTCCAGCTCAGCATGGCATTTTCACAAGCTCACTGGGGTGTTTTTGAGTATTGATAGAAATATTCTTTCTTAATCCTTGAAATAGCTTTTCTGAACCATTAACAGGACGCTGTTCTGGAAGCAGACACTGAATTTTGGATTTCCATCTGCTGCGAATTTAATGTACGTTCACAGTTCCAGAGCATGATGAAAATAATCCAATATCTGACAGAGCTGCCAGAGAATAAAGAAGGTAACCACAAAATAGAGACAGCAAATTCATGTAAACCTTCCTAATATAAGAGACAAGAGGTGGTGGTTTTAATCTGAAAGAGGATAGATTCACGCTAGGTATAAGGAAGAAACTTTTTACTCAGAGTGGTGAAGCATGGGAACAAGTGTCCCAGAGAGGTGGTGGATGTCCCATCCCTGTTCAAGGCCAGGCCTAATGGGGCTTTGAACAGCTGTAATTTTACTTTGTTTCTGTGATCAGAAATTTTTTTTCTTGAATGCAAATTTGTTCTGTCAATGTCTTCAACAGATGATCCTGAGACAAAAAAGTTAAGAACATGTAAGACAAAGCCAAAAAATCAGGATGGACAGCTCTTCAATGTGGAGTCTCACTCCGACAAACAACTCCGGCATTTCAAATTCTTGTCAGTCTCCTTCATGTCACAACTTCTGTCCTCTCAGAGTTTTGTGAAAAAGGTAATAATGGCAGTTTGCTTCTAGACTGATCACAATAAATGATTGTGCCATATTGTAATAGCTGAGGTGTAATTTACTTTTTAGTATGACTTTATATTCAAAGGGGTAGCACTGTCCAGTGTATCTTTCTGACACCTTTATTGACACAGTTTTGAAACTTTTCAGTAATGTTATTTATTTTTTAATCAGGCTTTTCCAGACAGTCTCCATTTATGTGACTGATGCATAGGTAACCAAGTGAAATTCTGGTCCCAGTGTATTCCCACTGGCTTTATGGAGCTTGGGATTTCACTCACAGCCTGTGTAACTCCAAATTCAGCGTGGGATACATGCTGCTAATTGAAAAGACAAAATGTTATGAATTTCAGGCTCTGACTCTACTTGGTAGTCCCAGTTTTTCAGCTGAAAATCATCCACCAGGATGAAATGTATTTGCTAATGTGACTGCATTGCCCAAAGTTCTCAGATTTTCTTCTAGAATGATGGCTTAAGTACAAATGTAAAAACTCATAATTACCATGTTAGTGGACATTTGATTCAAAAAAACCAAATTTGTGTATTCTGGCATTTTAGTTTGATGAGGGGAGGTAATTTTCATATTTTGATTCTTGCTTTTTAAACTAGATAGTTGAATATGAAGAAACAGAAGAGCTGCAGGAGTTGGAACAGAGGTATGCTTTAAATATGCCCTACTCCTATTTTTAGCTTTTACTGCAACCCAGGAATATCTTTAAGTGTAGTGTCATTAGAATATCCTGTACTCTAATGATACTTTTTTAATATCCTCTGCAACGAGCAGTATTTATTATGTGCAAGTTACTTGGTTTTAGTTTGCCTTTTTTTCTTTTAATAGAATGTGGAGCTTTTTATTTCTGAAAGATTGCTCTATGCAGTATCCACTCTTTTTCTGTATTTTTGATAGAAGTTATTTACATGCTTGGCCAGAACTGTCACGCTATTCATGTCTGAATCACTACAGGAATTCCAGATTTTTAGCAAAATATATTGGTTCATTGGCAGAAAAAAAAAAATTAATCATTGTTCATAGATGCCTCTGTATTGGTGTAAGTACCAGTAATCAAAGATCACAGTTGTAGCCATTGTGCTGTAAAAGCCAGTGATACGAGGGTTTCTTTTCCAGAGGCCTTTTATGTTTGTTCCAAGAGAAACAGGGTGTAAGATTTATTTTAAATGCTGTGTTCCATGAATGCTCATTTTTAAATTTTTCTGTTTCGTTTCCTTCTATTTTTGTTGTCTTGTGAGATTTTATGCTTTGCAGTAATAACAATGGACTTCTTTAGTCTTGTTACTTGCTAAAAGTTACTTCCTTTCTGTCTAGGCTGTTGGAAGAAGTTCTTCACTATATAAACACTGTGGCATCTTCAGTGGAAGGAAATGTGGACAAGCCAACGGCCAAATTTTGGAGGGTTCTGCTTAGCAAGTGCTATGATATGCTGGATAAAGTATGTCTCACTAATCCCCATGATAGCACTGGGACATTGCTGCTTTTGCTTGTTAATGTGATTATAAACTTTGTAGGGTTTCTTGGTGCATTAGTACTAAGTTTCATTGGATGGTCTGCAGCCTGGTACATCAGTGTTTAAACTCAGCTAACAACTTGAATAACTACAGCTAACAGCTTCTTAGAACAAGCAGAACAAAAGCAGGAATGCTTCTTTTCTTTACTTTAATATTCTGCTGGCTGTAAGCAGTCATTTCACTGTATCTGGTGAAGAAAAATGGCTCTTGGCAGCATTTCTCACTGTTAATTCATAAAATGACTTAGCTAATGCTATTGTGTATTTCTACATGAAATTAAATCCTTACACTTTTCATCTTACTATTTTTTCTGATTAGAAATATATTTGTAGAATTTAAGTGGCTGTCTTGTTGGAGGTTTTTTTTACCTGTAAAGCATATTCCAGTTTTCATGGTGTACATGCAGAAGGCATTGGCAGAATTATTTTGGGTAAAGAGAGATAGCTCACGAGAGCAGACATAAGGACTTCCTGAGGAAATCTCAGAGCTAGTGGATAATGGATGCTTAGCAGCCAGTGAACACAGACTAGCTGGAACCTGCTTTGTTGTTTTCTGTGCCTCAGATACAGCATTGCTGGCCTGTCCTCTCTTCTTCGATCCTGAAACCCATGAGGGAAGTTGAAGAGAGTCTTAGCAGGAGGCTGCCATGTCACAGTGCATGCAAAAGCATTTATGGTGTTGTTTTGTTTGTTCTCTTGTAGGTCAATGCCTTACTGCCAACAGAAACATTCATCCCTGTAATTGGGGGATTGATGATGAATCAGCTGCCGTCGGTGAGACGCAAGGCCATGGATCTCCTCAACAACAAGGTGCAGCAGCGCACCAAGTGGCAGAAGAGCCAGGTGAGGCAAAGGGGTTAAACCCAGTTCCTTTAGCAAAAGCACCCAGAGAGAGATTGGTGTGCAAGTGCTTGACCCCGTGTAAAGATGCCAAGTACCAGTGCCAAGCCTGGCAAGGGCTCTTGAGCAGTGACACAAAAGCTACCTGCCCACAGCTACCTTGCAGGTCCTGAGTTTCTAACTGAATGTCTGATGTATGTGTCCTCCTGTCTTCTCAGATCCTGCAGCTCTTGCAGCTGGTTCCTGAGCTCATTGCCATTGTCAAGTGTAGAAGAAAGGAAGAAGAGGAGGAGCAAGCCATCAACAGGCAGACTGCTTTGTTCAGCCTCAAGCTGCTCTGCAAAGGTTTTGGCACAGAAAATCCAGCGCCATTTGTGCCTGTTCTGAAAACTGCCATTGATCTCATTTCTTCAGAGAAGGAGGAAAAAAATGTGGTGGGAAGTGCTTTGCTCTGTATAGCTGAGGTCACCTGTACACTGAAAGCCCAAGCGATACCTCAGCTTCCAAGGTACTGTTGTGTTCTTCTAACAGAACCAACTGCAGCAGGAATTAGTTATACCAAGATGCATAACTGGAGGAATGCTGATGAAGGCAGTCTGCCCCTGTGTGTGTTTTGTGTAGACAAGACTAAAAGTATTTCTAGTGCTTGAAGGTGTTTTGTAGTCCTAGAACTAAGAAACTAGTGCGGGAAATTGCAAGACTGTTATAATGCACAGTAGAGTTCCTTACGGAATCTGCTGCTGTCACTGAAGAGGCAACCTTTATGGCTTTAGAAAAATCAGACCGTAGTCTGTATTTTTTCTGTAGAACACATTGCATTTAAAAACATGAGAACGAGTACAGTTGAAAACCCTTCTTGCTGCATTATTTTATTCTCCCTCTTCAAGAAGAATCCAAGTATCTAACTTGTTCCTTGTAAGAATGTTTCATTTCTTTACAAATAAAAGTCTCTTAATGTTGTTAAATCTTTAAACTAAAGACAGGGTTTTGAGTAACCTGATAGAATGAAAGGTGTTGATCTAGATGATCTTCAAAGATTTCTTCTGACCAAACTATTCTGTGATTCTAAATCTAATATCCTTCATTAGCTTCAAAATAAAATATGGCAATGAGCCCAGAATACTGAGCTTTCTCAAATATGCATGTAAAAATTCTTGTGAAAATTGTCCCTGCAGGCATAATAGATGGATTTATTTGATTGGAAACTTACCTCCAAATGGTCAGTTATTTCACCTTTGTCTGTTTATGTTTGGTTATTCACAGGCTGATGCCGGCACTTTTGAAGACTTTAAAAAGTAAGAAGGAACTGGTCTCCAATGAGATTTACCTGCTGAGTGCCATCACTGCTCTGCTAAAGGTTGCAGAAACACTGCCACACTTCCTTAGTCCTTACCTTTTGGAGTGCTTGTTGCAGGTGAGCTCTGTGACTCCTACAGATGTGCAAAGGGGGGACAGGACCTGCCCAGATCCCAAAGCAGCTGTAAAGATTGCTTTTTTCCTCTGAAACTGTAGTGTGTGCCAACTAAGTGAAAGCTTATAACATACTACTCTTCTACTCACTTTCTTACGCAGGTAACTCAGATACAGAACCCAGGAGCATCTCCTTCTCCTCTCTTAGATAGGTTGTATTTTGCCTCTTGAAAAGGAAGATGAATCACAAAAGTTCATTCTGTAATATTCAGTCTCCTCAAATACATATCTGACACTCTCGTTGGAGTCACTCTAACCTTCTGCTGACATGAGCATTTTTCAGTGTTTGTCTTCTGAAGACAGTGAGGCTTTGTACACAGACAGCTTAATGTAAGGTGTTCCAAGTGGTGCAAACAGCAAAATTCCTGTCTGACATTTGAAGCAGACAACTACCAAAAAATAAGTTCTTAAGTTGCTAAGTAGGCCTAACTTTTGTTGGAATTCCTCACAGGTTGTCCGCTTGGAAAAGATTGTGGCCGAGTTCGGTCCTTCTTCCCAGATAAGTGTCCGTGTAGCAGCACTGAAAACCATCCTAGCGACGCGGCTGGCCCCCCGAATACTCCTGCCTGCAGTTACCAAGTGTTACAGTGAAGGGCTGCATACCCGCAAGGTAAGGGGTTTTCCCATCCTTTAGTGCTATGATAAAGAAGGAGAAGAAAAAAAAGAAACAAGCAGGCCAAAATTTGGTTCAGCTGTGTCCCCTCCCAGCGCCTGGCCACCACCAACCTGCTCACTGGCAGAAGAGTGAGAAACAAAGTCTCACAAGCACTGTTCAGATCTATAGCACAGCACCATGTGAGCTGCTCTGAAGAAAATTAACTCCATCCCAGCCAAATCTTGCATAGTCTTTATATTATAATCTTTGGGGGTTTTTGTGCTGCTGCAGTGATTCAGGAAAGGTAGATCTGGAAGAGATCCAGTGGTTTAATGTCCTTCGTGTGCTAGATGATGAGTGCTTGGGAGATCATCCCATTCATCAAGGACTTCATTTCTGTGGCAGGAACATGAGTGAGTCAGAATTTTCTCCAGTATGGCAGAGGGTAGATAACATGCTTTTCAGGAATCCTACTAACTTAAGCCTCCAAAAGTACAGGGAAAAAGCTTATTTATTTTATCAACAGTATTTCAATGAGTAAATGCATGAAGTACATAAATCCAATTCCTTAGTTATGTTTTTCAGTTACTGTCAATATCACAGTTGCCTTTGCATTGCTTTGCTTTTGTTTTGGCAGAGCTGCCTGGGTCCCCTTATGAACATTTTGAAGGAGCACATTGCTGGTATGGAGAAAGAGCACCTGATCTCCCATCAGCCTGAACTGACAGCATTTTTCATGAAAGTCTTGGACTTCCGAACAGAGCATGCTGAGGTAGCTTGATTGGGAGGATGAGCAGCAGCTGCATCTCTCTACATGCCAATTCTATCATTTGTTTAAAAAAAGATTAGTAGATTCCATTGTACACGTGCTCTGAAATTCTGGGTATCAGATATTCTGTTCCAAATTGCTTTTATGGTGGAAAACATGGTAATTCAGTATTTAGTCTGAAATAGACAAAATTAAAATGTGCTTTGAAAGCTCAAATTATTACATTTCAAACTTAGAATTATGTCTTCTGATTTTTCTAGGATGATTTAGAGGAAGTTGGTAAGATAGAGGCTTACATTATTGACTGTCTAATCAGTATGGTTATGAAACTTTCCGAGGCTTCTTTCAGGCCCCTCTTCTTCAAGGTAAGAAGTCTAAAGGTATTTCATCTGCATCAGCATGTTTGTGTTTTCCAGTGCACAGACACAGGAAACAGCTAATCTGCCTTTCACTTTCAGCTCTTTGATTGGTCCAAAACAGAGGCTACCCTAAGAGACAGGCTGCTGACATTCCACCGAATAGCAGACTGCATTGCAGACAAGCTCAAGGGGCTCTTCACCCTCTTTGCTGGTCATTTAGTGAAGCCGTTTGCTGAGACATTGAACCAGGTCAACATTTCTAAAACTGGTAAGGTGTCAGTTACTGGCTACAGAGAGGCTTAGTCTTGATTGCTGAGAGGCTAATTTTAATTGCAGAAATTTTGGTCTTACAGGTTTTATTTCACAGCACATATAATTCATTTCTTTCTTTTTTTCTTCCTCTGGTAAAAGAAATCTTTCCCTGATGGAACCAAAGGACATTTTTCATCCATGGGCATGGGGCTGCTATTACAATGTTGAGACCACATGAAAATTTTCTATGTCAGTCCCAGTGAGTTGCCTGAGTATGAAATTGTGTAGAAAGAGGGAGACTTGTTTTACTTTTTACTTTTTTTCTTTTTCATTCACTGACTTCTCTTATATGCTGCCTGGTGTATTCAGACTCCTCTGCTTTCTTTGGCAAAAATAGGTGTTATTATTTTCTATGGGAAACTTTGCCCATCCCAGTTGTAGTTACCTGAAGAAATTCTCCATATCCACAGGTATGACCAAGCACTTCTCCTGTAGCTGGTGGCTATTCTCTTTTATTTCCATCAGTAGCAGACCTGCTGGGGCAGCAGCTTAAAGCCAGATAATGTATCACATCCACTTTATTGTTCTGAGTGATGAGTACACAACTGCTATGTAGTACATCCCTTAGATGTACTACATCCCTTAGATGTACATTGACAGACTAGCAATGTTTCTGAATATTTCTGTCCTGCAGGGGGGTTTTGTGTTTTCATTCTGTTGATGATACTTTTTTTATTCTCCTTGGCTCGTGTGTAGATGAAGCTTTCTTTGATTCTGACAATAACACAGAAAAGAGCTGTCTACTGTTGCAGTTCACCATGGACTGTCTGCACAAGCTCTTCCTGTTTGACACCCAGAAGTTCCTGAGTAAAGAAAGAGCAGAAACCTTGATGCAGCCTCTGGTCGATCAGGTATTGACAAATCCATAGAAACAATGCATAGCTGACTTTTTTTTCCAGTTTAAAAAAAAAAAATCAGGTGTCAGTCCTCCCCCTTTACAAAAAGGGGATATTAGTTCATTGTCTTTGGGCCACAGACAGTATTGATTTCTTTGCCTAAGGCTCTGAACTACTGATTTTTTTAATCCCTTTCTTAAATGTCTTCATTCTGTAAGGTTCATGTATGAGCCTGGATCTGTTTTACTTTCACAGCTAGAAAATGTGCTTGGAGGAGATGAGAAGTTCCAGGAAAGAGTGACGGCACACCTGATACCCTGCATAGCTCAGTTTTCAGTGGCAATGGCAGATGATTCTCTTTGGAAACCACTGAACTACCAGATCCTGCTAAAGACAAGGCACAATTCTCCTAAGGTTGGGAGCCATCAGAATTTGAACTGGTTTTCTTTGTCATGCTAGAACATGGGAACAGTGCCCCCAAAATCAGAAGAGAATTAGCCAAGTCACTGCTGAAATAGTAGCCTAAATTAAAATACTGGTGCTGTACCACAGTACTTCCAAGTTGTAGATATGGGTGCAATATGCTCTTCTGCTCTTGCTGTAAGCAGTCAATATTCCATGTCTTTTATACTGTGGGGTTTGGGCTTTTGAAGATTTGGTATCTGAGATAATTGTTTGTGTATGAAAACAGGAGCACTTCAGAGGGGTAATGGGAAGACAGTTATCAGCTTTGAGACCTGTTTATAGAGTTTCTATATGTATGATTCTCCTATTGACAGGTTATAGATATCAAGGGAGTGTACTTGTTTTTTCACAGCACTGAGCTAAGCCCTGATGCTATGGAAGTGGCATTGTGACAGGAAGTTAAAGTCCATTATACCAAATAACTGCCAGCAACATTACCTGCTTCTTACAACCTGTTTTTTATTTGCCATTATGTTAACATTTAAATTTGCTTAAAACTAGTTCCCTTCAGTAATGAAAGATTATAACCTTATAATGAATGGAAAGAAGCTAGGGGTGGGGGAAGACAGGGAATTATACTGTAATGTTTGTTTCCTTACATCATTGTTTTGGTTTAGGTCCGATTTGCTGCCCTGCTTGCTTTGATAGAAGTTGCGCAAAAACTGAAGGAGAACTACCTGGTCCTGCTACCAGAATCTATTCCATTCTTAGCTGAGCTAATGGAAGGTAATATTCCAAACTGGCATTAGTGAAGGGTGACTTATTTCAAAGATTCAGACAGGCTCATTGTTATAACTGCTATAAATCTTACAAATTTGTATATAGTAGCTTATACGGTGCAAAATGCAAACGAAAATGGATTATGTCAAATGCACTCATGAAGTTTAGTTCAATTTAAGTGGTTTCTTCAGTGTTGTAGCCTGTGCAGATCTCCCCATATGCAAGTTTTACATCAGTGTTAGTAGAAAGAGTTTGCCTAGTTCAGTGACAAAGTATTTCTGAATAATAATTTCATATATGGTGTTTGAGGATGATACTAACCTTGATGAGTGATGAAGCCTTCCTCAGATAGCCCTGCAATCTCTGCTCTACTTAATTCCTGCTAAATTTCCTTTTCTAGATGAATGTGAAGAAGTTGAACAGCAGTGTCAGAAGACAATTCAACAACTGGAAGTAATTTTGGGAGAACCACTCCAAAGCTATTTCTAAGTTTATACCCTTCATTTTCAAATTTTGTCTGAACTGTATTAGCTTTACACATTCAGGTGTTACAGGCAAACTGTCATAACAATTTTTATCAGAGACAAGATTTTAACTTTTTAATAAAATATTTTAAGAATCTAGCTTTATCATTTCTGGATGTACTGGGGACCTTTCTTAACTGCCCTTTTCGTAACAGTGGAAAACTAGCACAGGCTATAAACAAATTCTGAATGACAACATGTGAGACTTACTGAGTTCACTATGCTTCGGGCATACAGCTACTGTCCCAGTGGAGGGGTTGTCATGCTCCAAGCATGGTCCTCACTGGATCAATGCACTGCAATCCTGAAAATCTGGTTTTTTCTCACATCTGTAGGGAAGTAAAAAGTATACCCACTGAAGATACTGAAAAAGAAGTTCCAAGAAACCATGATTCATGTAGGAACTAAATCTGTTTTACAATCTTTAAAGACTGCTACTGATTAGCTGAAGTTCAAGAATAAATTGCTTGCTATGATAATGAATTTACCCAAAAAATTACTACTTGATTTGCACCACGAGGTGCTGGTTCATTACACTGGTACTAAGAAAGGCACTCAGACTCTGTCAAATAGGGTTTAAAATGCAACAGGGTAGTAGAACTGATGCTATACAGAGGATAATGTTACGTCCCATTGGGTGCTGGGAACAAGCCTCTGTCCAGGGCGCAGCATGACATGTACCACATCAAGCTCTTATAGGATTTTCTTTAAATTGTTAATTGTGTCTGCTTTCAAACCAAAAGGACATTCCCATGAGAACATCTGCTGAACTCTTAGCTAAAGGCAAGGACACAGAAGTGGTGTTAGTGCCATGAGGAGCTGCCGACCAGCTCCTCTGTTCCAATGAGTTTATCCTGCAGCCAAGGGGTATGTACAGCACAGCATGGTCCTGAAGGCCACCCCAGCATTCCCACAGCCCCAGTGCCTGCTCAGGTTAACTGCTCTGAGGGTTATTAATTCCTTGATGTGAAACAGTTCTCCAGTCAGGGGCACTTTGCCAACTTGGAGATACTGGTAAGACAATAACAAAACAAAACAAGATAATAGACCAAAAAGGGAATCATAGCTACTTAACTACACTTGGAGAAAAGCAGAGTTCACATATGTTTTTATTGATGCTTTTTATACATTAAATTTGCTCATTTAAAGTCTTTTAGTGTACATCTTATTCTTGGAATTGCTTCAGTTTTAGCAGTCTTAATATATACAGGGGCATCCTTCAGGCATGTATTGACAACCAATAGTAACTTATTTTTAAAAAGGATATAAAAAGACTGTCATTTGTATGGAAAACTGAATAGGAACAGTTTATTTCACATAGATAGTATTTTGATACAAGACTGAGAAAGAATTCGTTCTCTAGTCCACTGCTGAGTAGTTGACTGCCATCTCAGCTGAAACTCTACCTGGACTACCTGGATTCAGACATACTCTAAAAATGAAACCCACAAATCTACTTCAGACCCCAAGGATTCTTAACCCTTCAATCAAACAAGCTTTCAAATGATCATGTAATTGAAACTAGCTAAATCACTTTCCTGTGTTTCACTTTGGAAAACTAAAAGGTAGAGAAGTCTTGGGCCCTTGTAAGCAGGAGATGACATAACCACAGGTGTCAGAGAAGGTGCTATTGCAGCAGCAGGCTAAGAGGTAAGATCAAACTTCTTGCCTTTTGCCAGAAGTAAGGGGTCCACTGTTTGCTTAATCCAGTCTCATTGTAAAGGTTATAGGTGCTAACATAAATTAAGACATAGAAAATTATAATCCTTAGTTCTATATTAAATAAATTATAAACATCCCTTTTGAGGTGGATAACTATCTTTGGATTCTATTTCAGTCTCATTTCTGCTTCACAATATTGAATGTATGGTGTCATGGAATGCTAAATGGTAGTTTAACTTAACATACAGAATGCAATTGTTGGACACAGTATGATGCAGCATTTTCATATTGCTAGGTTCAGTAATGCAGGAGATTTATCTCAGCAAACACTAACTTAGCTTGCCAGGAAACTGAAAACTAGAGAAGGATTTAAATTTGCAGTTAGCATTTCTGGTGCTTGCCTAACTCAGAGAGGCAAATACAAAGCCTAGATAGATTAAAGGCAGGCTCAGCATGAGTCAGCACCTGTTTGTACTTGACAAGGAGGCACTGTCATTAGAAGAAGTTAAATTCTTTTAGTACTGATTGAAAAGAACTACCAGCTCCTCACATCCAACAAGTGAACATCTCCTGTGACTTCCACTATGTTGATCTTTTCAAGTTGTTTAAAACGATGCTTGTACTCCAGAGTGTGAACACCATTAATAGCAACTTTGAACTGGTAGGCATCACAGAAAATAATCAACTGGAAAGCAAGAAGAGAAACAGTTAAGCTTTAAGCTCAGGTAAGATGTGGAAAAACAATCTGATGACCTAGCACAGACTTGGGCAAGATGTGTTTCTGTTAAAATGTTTAATGCAAAAGCAACATTTAAAAACAAAAATGGGGCATCAGTAAAATTCACAGAATCATAGAATAACTTAAATTGCAAGGGACCTATAAGGATCATCAAGTCCAACTCAATTTAATTTAAATTTGCTCTTAGCACAGGTTGAATTTTTGCAACTACTTAAAAAGAAAACTGTTACTAAATAAAGACAAATCCCTGCACTCTATGGTCCCGTTTAATTCTATGTATTTTCAAGACATGAAATGCAGGAATAATAGTTTTATTTAAATCTGTATTAGTAGTAGGACATTTAAGCACCAATGTTACTCTGTTTGGCAGATTTTTCAGTTTGATGCTCTTTCAGCTCATCTTACCTCAAAATACATCCCTGGACTGAAAGGAAAGTTAGCAACTTCCTTTTCTTCTTCTCCCCAGCTGTCATGAAGGTAGGAGTTTCTTACAAAAACTTTATTTTTCATTCGGGGATTCAGATGTAAAGCAATGTCCTTTGAGTCACTTGGTCTCAGATTTATTGCAAAGCTGAAAGATATTTTTTTAAAGTTTACTCTACCAAGGGTTTACAGACATAACAGCAGTCAATGCCATTTACCAACTCCCCAGCCAATACTCAGGCTGTTTGGGAGCCAGAGCTGTGATTCACCTGAACAACCAAGCAGGCAGTCAGCCAGCATGCACTTGTCTCCTCTGCACAGAAACCTTTGCTGGAGGCAGCAAATGTAGGACATGACCCTGCTAGATCCACTTCATGAGACACAGCTTTCTGTACATGTCTCACCAAGAAGCTATTGAGCCAAGAGTGCCTTTGTTTTACATAAAGACATCATATTCTTTCTGCCAACAAACTGGCTGGACTCTAAGGAAAAGTTCAAGGATTCTCTCCATACATTTAAGACTGCTGGGACGCCATGCATCCAAAATGTTACTTTGTATGCAGCAAAGCTCTGCCCAGGCTGAGTGAATTCTCTGCCATCTCAGACATGCCCACCAAACAGGGTTCCTAAAGGGGAGCTCTGGAGAAGGGTGATCAGAGGGAACAGTCATTCAAGTTGAAATGAATGCTTCAACCTGTGGCAAAGACCTTACTGCATCTGAAGAAAAAAATATTCCCTCCCCACCCAAATTAGCTGTCAGACTGTTGCCCTCTTCTAAGAATTACTCAGTCCAGATGGTAAATACTGCAACACTTCCAAGCTGTGAAGTTCTTTTTCCAAGAAAAAGAAACATCTAAAAGCATGTGAACTGGGCAAAAGACATGAAATAACTCATAAACTCTATGTAAATATATAGGTTTAAAAGCATAAACAGAAAAAGCAGACAACCGGCATGCTTTAACAGCCAAAAGCCTCTTCATGCTTACACACATCTGAGCACATTCAGTACTTGAAAAGTGCTAATAAACTTTTCAAGCTAGAAGAAGGAAAAGAAATGCTACTCTCTGAGTATTTATTATCCTATTCAATCTGAAGTCCATCCAAACTTTGTGGATAAGGATTCCAGAACTTGAATTCCAGTATGGACTCTGAATGCTGTTCAGCTGCAGGGAAGAAAAGTGCCCTGAAGAAGTGGGAGTGCAATACACACACACAATGTAAAAACATGCTTCTCATAATTTTCATTTCTCATTAATTGCTTCATTTTTAGGCAAGTTTTTGCAGGGCCAAAACCAGCCTTTAAGTAAAGGGCATGCTGAAGCACAGACATTTGCTCAGCTCCATTTTGACTCTGTTGTGCTCCCCTACTCCCTGAGCTTTATTTCATGTTTGGAAAATGTGCTCTTTGCAACCCTTTGTTCCTAATTTGCTACCAAAATTATTGCTCATACTCCCTTATCAGCTTTTATGGAATCACAGAATGGACTGGGCTGAGAGGGACCTTAAAACTCATCTCATTCTAACCCCCTGCCATGAGCAGGGACACTTTTCACCAGACCTGGTTGCTCAGGGCCCCATCCAACCTGCCCTTCAACACTGCCAGACACGAGGCATCCACAATTTCTCTGGGCAGCCTGTTCCAATGTCTCACTACCCTCACAGTAATGAATTTCTTCCTCATATCTAACCTAAACCTACTCTCTTTCAGTTGGAAGCCATTCCCCCTTTTCTGTCACTACATGCTCTTCTCAATAGTCTCTCTCCATGTTTCTTATAGGCACCCTTCATGTATGGGAAGGCCACAATTAGGTCTTCTTGAAGCACTTTTTTCCCAGGCTGAACAATCCCAATTCTCTTAGCCTTTCCTTTTAGGAGAGGTGCTCCATATTTCTTAATCACTCAGTTCATCACTTTCATCACTCAGTTATTGTCAGTTAGGCACCTCCATGCTTGCACCAAGGAAGTTTGTCAGAGAAATATTGTAACATGCAGCATTTAAACACACCAGCAACTCGCCTCATTTATGTTTCACTTATTTCTGCCAGATCCTTACTCTTGGATCTCTTTAGAATAAAAGCTGTCTCTACAGTACATTTGCTCACACTTCCTGCACAATGGAAAGCCCTGAACAAACACACAAATTTGTGAATGACAGAGATTTAGTAGGTAACACACTCAGGTTTTACCTTTACTTTTCACAACGGAGCTGCTCTTTTAAGTCCTCTCTAAAGCAGTAATCCTGCTGGTTCCTGAGGAAACTGCACTGTAGTTTCAGATGATTCCAGATGCTAAGTTGCAAGTGAGTAAGGATATACAGAGGCAATGGAAAAGCCTACTCATTCTGAAGAGCACCTCAGTTAAATAACAGAAAGAAAAAACATCAGTAACACATACCTCTTTGGATTTTTATTCACTTCTCCTTTAATGGCAATTGTGCATCCTGGACGAAGTGCAGTATCAAGTTTCCCAACATAAGGAACACCCTGGAAGTACACCCCCAGTAAAAATTTTGACTGAGACTTACTTTTTTGGCTTTTTTATACAAGTTGAGCTTTACTATGGCAGGAAGAAATTTTGGCCTACAATTGCAAATCTGCACGTACAGCTAAAGTTATTCCTACAGCATATTACAGGATCCTAATACTACAGTGGAAAACTTATACTGAGATTAATACATCAATGTATTGCGTTTTAATTTAGACTACCACCCTGGGTCCAAAACAAACATTATTTACAACTACTTCTGCCACCACTAATGGTAGAAGGAGGGGAAGAAGAGGAAAGAAAAAAAAAAAAGAAGAAAAAAGTAAGCATGAAACTCCCTGTAATAGTTTAAATTTGTATCACATAATTATTCAGACTTATACCTGACTTCTCATCTCTGGAAGTATCAGTTTTCCTTTAAAGAGTAGGTGTGTTGTTGTCCCATGGACATATAAGCACTAGAAGTAGAGTCACTAAGTGTTCTGTCCTCCTGGCAGCAGTTCATAATGATAGACAGTGCAAATATTTTATTTGTCTTACTTTTTCATTGTGTTAGCAGTTATTTTTACCAGAGACAAGAAGGGAATGGAAGAAGTACTTCACTTTTATGTTTTTGCTGAAGTCCACCACTTGCAAATCACAATATTGCGTGTTACTTGGTTTTGAATAAAAGACTGAAGAAGGAAGGCTGTCAAGTGACAAAGCATCTAAAATTATGGCACTCACTGCAACTTCACTTTTCCACAAACTCTACTTGTATATATTCCTGGCTTCAACCCCTTCTCAGTCTGAGTACAGTCCTTGCTCCAGTGTGGATACAGTCCACCTGCACAGGTTTTTGCAAAAAGATGAGCACTCACTCCATCTATACTCCATGTTAGCTGAGTACAAGTTTCACCCCTAAGGTGCAATGATTACATCCAGCTACCTAAAGTGAACACAGGGATCTGTCAGCAAGAGGAAGATATAGCAGACAGGTTCCACATATGTTAACATAATATGACTGCAGAATACTTTTCCTTTGCAGGTATTCCCTAAGGCAGAGAAAACAAAGTATGCCTATTTGAAAAAAAATTCCAATGTGACTTGGTCCTTTAAAACTTCAGATATTTCACTTTTAATTTCTTTGTTTATGGTTGTGGATGCTGTGTTTATCTTTTGGGTTTTCTAAATGATTTAACAATAGTCCCATTTGTACTAGCAGCAGAGAAGAGGATTACCCTCTACAAAACCTCAGTGATGATCTTTCTCCAGTTGACTGTCAATTCCTTTCTTCTTGTCTTTTGTGCATTTCTTTTCACAAATAACTGAAGTATTTCTGATTGTTTTTTATTCTACATTTGCCACAAATCTACAAGAAACACTTACCAATTGTGAATCATTTGTCATTTCCCCCTACAAGACAAGAAAAGAACATTATCTAGCTTATCAAACAACAGGGAGATTCATTCAACCTTCTACAAACATACGTACATTTTCTGTGCTTATCTTTGTTACTCCTAGAGATGATGGCTGAGAGCCTTGTAAAGACTGCAGAAAGAGAGATATTTAGGTGTCACTGCTAATGTCATATAACTTTAGCATAAAGTTGGTTTAGAACAATGTAAGGATCATCATGCTTTCAATGGTGAATTGTTAAGATGGAAATCTAGGGCCATGTCAATGAAAAACATAGCCAAACCCCTACAAACCACAGAAAAGTTCTGAAGATCAACTGCTGAAGCCAAAACAAGATTTCTGAAGATCACCTCATTACATTTTCAATCTTTATTTAACAGTCAGAGCACTGCCAAACCCTCAGAATCTCAGAGTATCCATAGAGTTTTCCTCACTGAGGTAGAAATACCAGTGCGCCAAGTCCACATAGCAGGGTTCTTGGGATTCTAAGCAGCCCTCTACATCATTGTCCCTTCTCATGGGAAGGACAGATAAGCAACATAGCCATGGCAGATACAGTTCCAGCTTGTGTCTTCAGGTTGTTTATTTCAGTACAAACCTCCAACTTCCTCCTCAGAGAAGTGTATTAGGAGGAAAGACAAAAAGGGAAGAATCATCTTTCTCCATTCCTTTATTCCACAAAGCATACAGCATCAGCAGGCACAGATTAAATCAAGTTTATGTTTTGTGCTTGGGCCAGAAACCAACATACAGCACCTGCTTGCCCTCAAGCACTTCTTGGAGTCAGTCCTGCAAGATCAGGATGCAGACAGCTTTTGCAGGAACAGTATTCTGGCAACATGCCCAAGGCCAAGTGATGCGACCCATGAAAATCTGTTTACCAACTTTGCAAATGATCTTTAAACATATGTTTAAAGCTTAAGACTTCATTATGCTCAGCTTCACCTCCTACCAAAACAATTATTAGTCTTCTGACCTGAGTTAGACCTGATATTTGGCAGCAAGAGTCAAAAGCTTTGCCCACAATGTAGCGAAGATTGTGCTGAGGAGACCCAGAGTATCTCACGTGAGTAGGTAGGCTACCTTAGTGAGTGGCAGAAAAGGGTAAAGGCATTCACCTTCTGTATCTCCCTGGAATTTATCACCTTCAGTTTCTGTTCTAAAAGTCTAACTCTTTCAGAACAAAAGGATCTCTCCTTCTGCACAGGGAAAAACTCCCTGTTAGTTTACTAGCAGTAGCAGAGCTGGCAGCTGAGAGGAGGCACAGCACAGCCTTCATTTTGAATTCACTGCAGTTTGGTTCACTACAAAGTCTGAGAAAGAATACCTCTTCTCATCCCCATAAATGTATACTTCTGACTTCATTCAACAAATCAGTCAGTTAAGCAGGAATAGGACTATGTGCACAAGGAGTTCCAGCTGTGGCTGACCATGGCATTTCAAAGCCAAGCAACAAGTTACAGCCATGGCTAATCTTGTTCCTCAGAAGCACTGAATACTCAAGAGTTCATTCTGGAGCCCCTGCAGTATTTGAAAAGTCTAATCTACTCCTAGACTAAGTATCTAATCAATTCTTATATCATTTGTCCTGTTAACTTTGTAAGCTCTAAACTTTTGTCGCATTCTTGCCCCTAACTGCAAGACTGAAACAGGAAGACAGAAATCCTCATGAGAGTCACATGTTGAAATGTGGGGAAACCAAAATCTCCTTACTAACATTGGACTGTGTAGCTGCTTCTCCTTTCTTCCTTTTCACCATAAGTCCCACTATGCAGTTTAGCAGGACAGAGGAAATGAATCAAACAAGTCAGCTATCTATACAGCTTACCTTAGAAACAAACTCTATGGTTTTGATCTGCACTTTGCCATATATTCCAAGAGTATCTATTTTTTCGAGACTAATTCTGTGGTTGTAGAGCAGCAAGTGCTTTTTGTTTACAGTCACCTAAAGAGATGGGAAACAAAACAGAAAAACTGCATTAAACATACATTACACCAGCCACATATCAAACTGTATGCACACATCTCTGGTTTACACTGGTTTGGTATAGAAACAATTTGGTACAAAACACTCCTAGGAGTGTCCTAGAAATATCACATCAACTAAGTTCAGCTCATTCATGATCAGTCTCTCTTTCCATCACTATGAGGGAGATTCATTTACCTACACTAAAATTTGCACTTCACACCTTTGTTTCTAACAGCTGATCATTTACCAATGTGGTATTATCAACGTACTATAATCTATTATTGCAGTCTAACAGAGCAAGACAAATACACCTCACATGCACCCTCCAAGAGGACTGTCCTACATTAGTCACAGAACAGGTTTATCCCAAGATTAGCCCTTTGCACATACAGAGGGGAGGGTGGAGTAGCCATTAGCTATGGCAGAAGTTCCTTGCCTACGCATCCAATCTGGAGGGAAGGAATACAAAATTAAAGGTCTGATTTAATTAGCACCTCTTTAAAGAAAAGTTCTAAACTTTTCTGTAGTTAGACTATACCTAGGTAACAGAGACACCTAGACCTCTAATATTTATTTCAATTATACAAAATACCTCTACTTTATTGGCCTGACAATGGCTGCAGACAAAGAATCAATCCAGACTCACCTGGAATTTATCCTTTAAAATCATTATGACAATCTCAAATGACTTTCCTTTTCCAAAGGGCATCTCATAAGTGATCTCTTCCCAGCCCCACTTCTCCCTCTCCAGTGTGTTGCAAACAACGCAGCCAGACCTTTTGAAGCGGGGGTTGAAATGGAATGCCACATCAGCTCGAGGCTTTATGCTGCTGCCACACTGTAAATCCACCTGGAACCTAATCACAAAAATAAGACAAACCACATTCAGCACAGTCTCTCAAGAACTCACCTAAAGGCTCGGTACATTTGTGTTTTACTGTGGAGCCTCAGAACAGGCAGACACAACGAATGTCGCTGGATTAGAAAAAATCTCCAAAGAAACATTTGTCCTCCTCTCTTCCTACATAGATGTGAAAGGTCCTCCCATGATCTATTGCAGTGAATATAAATGTTTTCATTTATTTAATGGTCATCATTCATATCATGTAAACTCCTCACTCACTGTGTTCACCACCTTCCCTCCCATCACTATCAGCAGAATATATGAAATGAACCTTGGATAAGGTCAAGGAACAGAACCCCCTTACAGGACATGAGCACTAGTCCATACCTCCTCATCCCAGTTTAAGTTAATTCCTACACACAACGCATTCAGTTATATATTTTGCTAGCATCAGATTACCCTTTAAGCCTGCATTCAATCTGATGTTATCACAAGGATTTACATCAAGCCTTTGTCTGTCATCCTAAGCAGGATCCCTGGAAACATATCACCCTTTACATTCTTGCTCACATGGTGACACTGCAAAACACGACAATACGGCCTCTACCTGTCTGCATCATCAGGAACCGTCCCATGTATCACAATCAGCTCTCCAGGAACAAGGCCACCATGTATTGTCCCAACATATGGAATGATCTAGAAGAGGGAAGAACAAAAAAATACCATTTTGTGATGGAGGCAAAAAACCCCAAAACAGTTTAAAAATTAGTATTCTAATTCTTAATTATATGATGCTCTACAACATAAAAAGAAACACAACTAGCTTTTAATATAAAAGAATCCACAACGGTAAGGGAAAACCTGGCATATTTTCCCCTAAGAAAACCAACATTTGCAGATAAAATTAAAACTAAAATTTCCATCCTCCATTCTTAGCTCTCAAATGAAGAGTCACAGTATGTTTGCCTCACTATTCATACAGCATAAAGAGAATTCACTTCAAATTAGGTCATTCCCAAGGGCTATTATCAGCCCCTTGCTGGTACCAGAAGGCAACTTCCACAACTCCTCTGACCCCTGACTACAGGAGCTGCCTTTTTGCTTGTTCTTGTTCCATTAGGGAAAACAGTGATAGGAAGAGACTATGTCACAGAGCATCTTCTTAGTAAAACCTATACAAACACAACAAAATACCTCACCCTAATGAGCCAAGAACTGCAAAGTCCACTAAAACAGCCCTGTTCAGGAGTCTCAGATTTTATGGTGTCTACAGTATGCAGTCTGGCTCAAAGCCTCTCTATCTTTTCTTCCTTATTAATAGCTGGAGAAGGTAACATACGGATGTTACACTGAACTGAAATGGCAGCATGGAAAGAGTTGTTAAGCCATAGGGAGAGATATGTCAGTTAGGATAAAAGCCCCAAACACCCCGGCACA
This sequence comes from Irena cyanogastra, assembly GCA_013397155.1. Lineage (NCBI taxonomy): Eukaryota > Metazoa > Chordata > Aves > Passeriformes > Irenidae > Irena > Irena cyanogastra. The sequence goes on along the minus strand of VWZV01008301.1, from coordinate 381,400 downwards.
GCTCACTGGCAAACAATCAGACATGCTCACAGAAGTCCTACCCTGATCATCCAGCATTTCAGGAAGGGATGGGAAGCACCTTAACATTAAACTGTGGAAGTTCCCAGGTGCCGGGCCCAAAAGCAAAGCAGTAAGTCTACATCTCATCAGACATGTGATGTGTTTCAGATTGAAAAAGGAAGTAAATGGTAGAAAATGTTGCATTTGCTTTGGTTAACCAAAAGGAAATTTTGCCAACGTTGGTTTGGTAGTTTATAAGATTTTAGGATATTTTTGAAATGAAACATCAATTGCAAACAAGAGTTCCAGTAATTTAACAACAAAAATAACACACACATTGGAATTACTACTCTTGAATGGAATATTGGACCATAAAATGATAAGCTGAGATTTTTATTTTAAAAATATATAGATCATTGCATAAAAACAGGCAGATACGAAAAGGATATGTTTGCTGACACACATTTTTGTTAATCTGTGAGGAAAAAAGAATAACAGAAATTGTCTAAATCCAGAGTGTTGATCATTTCTGCCAGTAGATACACATCCTTTTCTGCCCGTTCTCCACTTTGCATCTCAGCTACCCACCCACTGCATAAAACCTAATTCAGAGTCATCTTCTGCATCAGGAAAAAAAAAAAGGCACTTGCTTCTCAAGCAAATTGGCAGGTTGTTTTAAGTCTCATCATTTTTACTGGCTTTAGCAGGTGCAGTAGAAGAGGACAAAAATGTGAAATTAAGTGTTAAAAGTGAAAGAAAAATGAAATCCCTTAGCTTACTAGTAGTGCCTCAGTTCCTTACAATACAAGCTGCACAACAGAAGATAATTTTTATTCAAACAATAAAAACAATAATAATAAAATAGAAAAAGTGTATCTTGATTGTTCTCATTTTACACTCTCCTCCTGAGGGGCAGCAGCTCCACTGCAATAAAGTAGTAAGTTACTGGTTCAGTCTCCAAACACAAACCAAAGAAGTACACACAGGTCAAGCATACTGGGACTTGACCACTTTAGCAAAGCAAAGTTCTATACTCCTGAAAAGGAACTCTGGCAAAAGTACTTTTTTATATTCAAAATAATGCATTTATTTAAAGAAAAGGTGGCCCATCAACTCTTCAGAAGCTCAGATGTGGAACCGACAAGACCAAAACAGAGCATTTTCTGGGTGCAATACTACAGACTTAGTGGGACTCTGTTATCACAGAATGTGTCTGTAATTTTCTCACATCTCAAGATGCTCTTCTACTACTTTTTCCTCATTTATAAAGAATAGTGCTTGTCATACGACATGATCTACCATCATCTTGNGAAACATTCCCTGTGCCCTGGGTTCCAACACTGCCTTTTTTCCAGACCTCCAAAACTTAGCTCTAAAGCCAACTGGTCAATGTCAACTGAGTTTGAAGGGTCTTGAAGATGATGTTCTTCCTAAAAGAAAATGCCAGTTTTCATAAAACAAGAGGAGAGATTATTGTCTTACAGAGGAAAGGACTGTGACAAAAGCTTTTATCCAGAATGCTGGATATCAGACAGCTGCCCCACCAGATGTGACATAATATCATTTCTTATCAGATGGGTGGAGTAAAGGCCATAAAGGAGGAAAGCAGATTTTCTGCATGCTTGCAAACAGTACCATAATGAAGAAATACATCTCAGACTCAAACCTGTAATAAAGCTATGAAGTTTTGCTGCTAATGGAACAATGTACTGAAACAATGACATTTTCATAGCCTGCCCTGCTACAGAAGGGTTGAGGTTGGAAGACACCTCTGGTCTCTCTAACAAAATGCCTTGCCCAAAGCAAGGTCAGATAGGGCAGGTTGCTTACTGCCTTGTCTGGAGGCTGCCTCAAAGTCATCGGGCACAATCTTTCCCAACTCCGCCTCCATATTCCAATCCCAAATACTCATTATTTTTCCCACAATAGGTTCTTGACCCTTAAGCTCTAATTGAATTATCCTGCTAAGTCTTTTCACTTATCATACTGATCAGTCCCCTTGCAGCCACCCAATTTTGCCAGACTGTTAGTCTCTCTCTAACACTTGTCATTTGTCCTATACATCTCCCTAACCATCATCCCTCCCAATCCTTCTCTTAGCACCTCCTTTCCCACCAAGATCTCTATCTACCGACTTTCATCCTCCCTTTCGTTTTGCATTTTAGTCCTTTCACCTTTTAGTTAATCATACAGCTTTCCTTCCTCTTCCAGCTGGGTTCTCATGAAGGAGGTTGAAACTATTCCCCCCTCATCCCTAACTATATTTACTTTGCAAGCAGTGACCACACACTGGGAATAAACAATCAGATTCACTGAGGGCCCAAGAGTGTGACAGTGCAAAGCTGCAATAGATAAGGAAGTGTGCAAGTCTGTGTCACTGTACACTCCCCATAAATACTTTACAGATTTTAGTATTTTTAAAGGGGTCCAGCACAGAATGGTAAAAATACTATTTCCTGCAGGTTCTAATGAATTACCTTTTTTAAGACACAACAGAAAACACAGCTTCAGGTCACCCCTTTAGGGTCAGCCAAAGTCAGGCTGCTGCCACAGACCATGAGAATGCTAGAACTTTTCAGAGAAAGTTTCCAGACTCTGAGCTAGGCAAACAAAATTCTGTCAAATACAGTCTTTGCAACTGCTGAATCATGTCAGCTCAAGTCTTCCACAGAAAACAAGATTTATTATGAATTAAGATATGAACTACGAAAAAAGATTCCAGGTTTACTTGTTCAGACTGAAGCAACAGGCACCACAAAATAAACAATTCACAACAGCTGCCAGGCATCACCTGTATTTACAGAGAATTAGGAGTGAAAACACATCTTATCATACTTTCACTTTCCAGTATATTCTGCAAAAATGCCCAGCTACGTAAGCCGTACATGAAAGAGAATCATCCTTCAAGGCTGACAGAACATCTGATCTCTTTTGGAAGTCCTGTCCGTTTGTTTACAGTACAATTTCTAAACACCTTCAGCTCTTCATGTCACCTGTAACATTCTCCTTCAAACACCTGAGTGATGCAGAGCTCTCAGTTGCATCCCTCACAGTGCAAAAGAGTGCTGTAGACATAAAACAGCAAAGGCCCATTTCCCAAGGGAGACACTGTTGAAATGACAGAGGAGTTACCGGGTTACTGATTGTCTTCTGTGATGTATCCAAGGGCAGTTCACCTATTTCTTTCTGTGGTGTATCCAAGGTCAGTTTATGCATTTCCTTCTCCGGTGCACCTAAGGATGTCATCTTCCCTCCTCCAGTTGCATACTGTCAGTTCTGTGTGGCCACTGCTGGAGTGTGTGTAAAGAACTCACTGATCAGGCAACACCAAAGGAGTGATCCCTTCAAAAAAAAAAAAAAGCCCAAAAATTTTAATTAAAGAGAAACAAGGTGACACAATATGAAGTGAAATCCCCCAAGGTACAACTATAAATAGCACGAGAAATGATGCAAACATCTTTCCAGTAAATCTGCTGAAGTTTTGAAATATGAAATTAAAAGGGTTGCTTAAAGCACTGAGATGCCCCACTGGTAAACAGTGTCAGCAGCAGTGTGCTATCCCCAGATTCCCCATGGCAGACAAGCCTTAGCAGGTGACCTCGATTTTTCCAGCTTTATCTTACTTAAAGTTAAAAAATACTAGGTAAAGGCAAAGAAGAGAAACAGAGGGTGGTTTATATTTCTTCCTCCAACACATACAATCCCAGAATTCCACAAGTAATTACAGGAATTTGTAAAACTATAATTAAATGCACAATATTATCAAGAAATAAAGTTTGTGAGTATAGTCAGCCACACAGCAACTTCTTTAGCAAATCCTTTAACAAAGTGTCCAAAATTCAGGGCCCAATTGCAACTACTAAGCATTATTTCCGGCATATTCTGGAGAAACAAGGTAGCATGTAAGCTGTGTGGTGATATCAAGCAGACAGGGAAAAAGTCAAAGTTGAGGGCTCTAGCCACATTATTGTGTGACAACAGCAAGCAATGTTATGAAGAAGGGAATAAAACCCCGAAAAAACTCCAAAACAACACAAAACCAAAACCCCAAGGTCTGTGGCCTGTTCCACACGTGCTAATCTTCTGCAATGATTAAACAATTTAGCAGTCCATTTTGCAACACATCTTATCTTGTTGGAGATTTGGACCAGATGGGTATTAACTCACCCATTAAGACCAGTATCTAGAACACAATTCAGAGAACATAAGGTGCCAACATTGCACAACTATTTTGCCCTCTGACCTTCTCAAGGGATACTACCCTAACTTCACTTTTGCCTGTGCAGGCAAATTTTATTGATTTCATTTTTAAAAGGAGAAAATAAAGACCAAATAACAGTAGTTTTGCCTTTACCGTTGTACAGCCCAACAGCAGATCCCAGGAAAATGAAGCCTACAACCCAGCAGCCTATCTGAACTTCCTGTGCATGCAACAGCAGCCTAGATCCTGCTAGGAGAGGATCCTGGCACAGGATCTTGGCAGAGCAGGTGGCACTATGACAAAGTGATGAGTTAAGGGTTTTCTTGTTTGCCTATCTGTATTTTATTGACAAGGTCGCAACAATAAAGGAACGCTGCAACTGAGGCTCTGTTTGTCAAAACCAGGACATGCAACTGCAAAGGTCTCCTGTATCCTTCTGCCAGAGGAACCACTACCAGGGTACGTGTTACACCAAATCAGCAACGCGGCTGGTTAAGGCTCCCTAACCCTGCTGTGAGAACTGAGATACACAGGCTGCCTTGTTATCTCACACATTGCAAGGGGCTGGAAATACCTTCCACAGACAAACAGGAAACCATGGAGGCCAATAAGCAGCTATTATGCTTCCCACTGTGACACAGAGAAAATGTGTCCTTCGTGAGTTACTTTCGTGACTGTGACACAGAGAAAATGTGTCCTTCATGAGTTACTTTCATGAGGGTAACTCCGGCCAGTCCTTACAATTAAAGCGAAATTTTGCACCAGTGCGAAAAAGACTTCCGCGAACAGAATTACCGAGACGCTTTTTGGATATCTGCAAGCAATTAAAGTTCAAAACATCGGCGGTGTCCCCCCCATCCCCCGCTACAAACCCAACACTGGATTCCCGAACACTGGAAGGACACAAGACCAAGCAACCTCGGCCACTTCAGCTTTACAGCGAACCGAGGCTCCCCACAGCCCCGCCGGGAGCAGTCCCTCTCCCCGACACGCACAGGGGCGGGCAGGGGACGTGTCCCTGCATTCTCCGCTCCGTCTCTTACCTGCAGGACACACCGCGGCGCTCAGCAGCGCCCGCACACCCGCGGGACGCGCCTGCCCGGCGC
>VWZV01008301.1:363023-375514 GCA_013397155.1 Irena cyanogastra | reverse complement strand
CGCCGTGTGGAGTACATTGAGCTCCCTCCCCTGCGAACCGTTCGCTTCCTGTGTCTGTTGTGCTTCCTCTGAAGACCCCGTGTTACAGCGCAGCCCCGTCTCCTCACGAGGCACATGTCACACAGAGGCACAGAATTGTTAGGTCCTTTCCAACCCTCTGGTGATCGAGTCCAACCCCCCTGCGAAGGCAGGGTCACCTCGGGCAGGTGACACAGGAATGCATCCAGATGGGTTTTGAAAGTCTCCAGACAGGGGTGCCCCACGACCTCCCTGGGCAGCCTGTTCCCATGCTCTGCCACTCTCTGTGTAAAGAAGTTCTCCGTTATATTCTTGTTTATGACCGTTGCTCCTCACGTTGTCACTGGGCATCACTGAAAAGAGTTTGTCACCATCCTCTTGAACTCACCTTTGAGATAGTTCTATGCATTAATGAGATCCCTCCCCTCTCAGCCTTCTCCAGACTAAGCAGGCCCAGCTCCTACAAGATACTCCAGACATCAAATCATCTTTGTGGCCTCCACTGGACCATCTCTCCAGGAGCTTGTCTTTCTTGTCTTGAGGAGCCTGGAACTGGACACAGCACTCCAGATGTGGCCTCTGTAGGGTGGAGTGGAGGGGCAGGATCACCTCCCTCAGCCTGCTGGCCACGCTCTTCCAATGCACCCCGGGATACCATTGGCCCTCTTGGCTGCAAGGGCGCTGCTGGCTCGTGGTCAGCTTTCACCCACCAACACTCCCAGGTCCTTCTCTGCCAAGCTGCTCTCTGGTAGATCGGCCCTCAGCCTGTGCTGACACTTGGGATTATTCCTCCTCAGGTGCAGGACCCTGTACTTGCCCTAGTTGAACCCCATTAGGTTTCTCTCTGCTCAACTCTCCAGGCTCTCCAGTGGCCCACGATGACTGTGGTCATTTCTGTGACCAGACCCAAACACAGTTTCAAAGCTCACAGTGGGTTATTGGCTGCCCCAGGACCTTTGTGTTTCTGAAACCAGGAAATCTTATACCCAACCCAATCTTAAAACCACCACCCCAAGGCTGTGCTTCCATCCTCCTGTTTCCTTGCAGGCCCCACTAAGAGTGATTTTGGCAGTTTTGGTCTAGTGAAGTCCCTTGCAGTTTTACAGCTCACGATGTGTAACAACAGTCTGCTCAGAGAAGCACTACTTCAGGTGCCTCCTGTTAATACACTGGATGGGGAAAAGATGAGCACAAAAATAAAGAGTGCAATATAAAAGGCTCACAAGCTTAAATTACCATCTCCTATTTGATTAAAGGCATTCAGTATTTCTTTGCCTTGTAAAAAGCAGTGTTTGTGGCTATAGAGAATTTAGAATAGCATTCAGCCACTTCTCAGAAAGACTACTACAGCATCTTAGCTAGATAATATCCAGTCTACTATTCCACAATTAACCAACACAAAAGCCCCATCTCGAATCGTATCTACTTGCTGGAGTTCTGCTGATAGTTGTAGGATTGCTGCTTTAATGGGTACCTCAGCTTAGCTATGAAACATTTGAAGGATTCATTCACAGAAAGGTATGATAACACTTCTTTTGAGGGGAAGTGCAGAAATGAGGTACTCAGATAAAAGAGCAGCAAAGCAGATTGCCTGGGGAAAGGTACCTTAGCATCATGCATGGTTGTGAGAGAGGACTGACAACTATTGTGTGCAGTCAGGTGCTAGCAAAAAGCCTGCTATTCAGCTCTTCTACATAATTCCATAGCACTACTTAAAAAGAGAACAAATAAAAGGTCCTGAGCCTGAACTACCACTTAGTTTTTCTTTGAAGCTATTTTTCCAGGCACTCTTGTTGAAAGAGTAGAACACTTTAATAAAACCAGACTGACATAAGAACATGAAATACACTCAATTGTCAGTATTAGACTGCAACCCCAAAGCAGATTTGAAAGTTCAGGTCAAACAGCAAAGACAGAAAATATGCTGAAAGGTTGGAATAAAAAAATATGATGCTGAAAGGAAGAGCAATAAGCAGAAGTGTTTCTAGAACCACAGAAAATAAAGTTTTACTACTTTACTACTTCTTGCTCAGGGCTCTTCTACTTTTGGGAAGAAACAAACCAAAGGAAATACAGTGATTTGAATTATGCACCAGTTCCTTACTGAAGCAGAACAGCTGTTTGATTAACTTGATTTTAGCCTGAGTCATAGGCAGTTTATGAAATAGGGACTTTCTCTGCAGGGAAGTCTCTATTTCAGCTCCCAAACCTGATGCAGCATTGACAATGAGTCAGTTGGGTTACAGCTTCAGCAACTTTGTGCTACAGTGCTGTTGCTTTGTTCATAGACTGTCACTCTCCTGCTGATTTCTTGTGATTGCTATTTTTAGCACCATTTACTAATGGCAGTCCTGACAGCAAATAACAAAGTCTTCCATTATTTCCACAGTCCAAGTCCTAATTCAGGCTTTTTATTTTAAATTTGATGTGCACTCAACCATTGCTGGGACTATGTGTAATCCTGTCAGCAGAGACTTCCCATGTTCCAGCAGAATTTTGCTTGCTGGAAAAATAGAAGTGCTTTGTCAAGACAGATGCAGCCAATTTCAGCTGAAGTAAATACAGCAGCTACTCTTGGCCATAAGGTGGCATTTCATCGAGGACCCTGTTACTCCTAAGCAATTCTACCTACATCTCCTGTCCTTGATGCCAAGCCTGTAACCTGTGTCTCTCAGGGTAGCAAGCCATGGTCCAAAGTCAAGGTGAAAACATACATAGTCACACTTACTGGGCCTGGTATTTTATGCACAGTTCCAATTACAAAATTTCCATCAATAATGGAATTCCCTAGAGTTGACACAAATAAACACTAGTCTCCATTAAGAAACCTGCCCATGGAACTTACTCTCGGCTAATTTTTTTATATTGTTTTTGTACCAGAATAACTAATTTTTCCCTAGTTTATACAGTACTACAGGTCACAGGGGTAAAGCCTCTAGCACATTTGACTGTCAGCAGACATTTTGTGCTTAAGGACTGTATATGATCTCAAAAGACTGACATTGTTGTGTCTTCTGTAGTTTTAGTGGAGCTGTTTGTGCATTACAGCATTTTCTGATGGAAATTATTCCCCTAGCTTCTTTGAAAAGCTTTAGACTCAAGGAGGGCATAAGTCACCACCTCTTGGTACACCAACATTAAAATTTCAGTTGACAGCCCAGCTGGCTCAGCTTTTACTTAGCTACGAGTTAATCAGTGGCCATCCATAACTCTTCCTTGATATGTCACTATTTAGCTTCAGTGATCATTCAGATCTTCCAGTTTGCAGTTTGAAGCTTGCAAATCACAGGAAACAAGAAGTCATGGTTTTTAAAATGGGCTTACAGATTTGAAAGCTTAAAATGCTACAGCTGCTTCAGGAGCTAACAAGTATTCTATTTTTTTTGTTGTTGTTGCAATGCCTGCTTTTTAAAGCAAAATGTTGAAGAGAAGCATAAGAGCAAATTAGATACAGAACAAATATGAGGGGCAAAGGACAAACAAGATACCAAGATGTCACTAGACCTTTTGAAAACCAATTATAGGCCATATAACCCTTAAAACATACTCACCCCTTCTTTCTCAAATCAGTGACACGACACTCTAGGTTTCTTGAAGCAGTCAGGATCACTCCTTCATTTGCGTTGCAATAGATACCAGGCAGACCTGCGGCTGTGCGTGCCCTGCCTGCACACCCCGCCACACCCCCGCCCCCAGGAGGCTGTGCCACCATCTGCACATAGTGATTCAGCCCCTGCCCACCTAGGGAGATAAAAACCAGGAAATATCACGCATCTGTGCAAAGGGAAAGCCCGTATGATGTTCTCCAAACTGGGGACTGTGACCAAACCCAAGATCCCTAGAACTCTACCTTCACACCTTCATCATTCTCCTTGCAGTTGCTCTTGGATATCCCTGGTGGGTCTCTGCAGTTATAGATGAGCTCACCTGCCCTCAGCTCTCCTGCATTTTCAAGGGAGACTTTCCAGGGCTGTAGTATCACCTCTCACCACGAGATGGTAGGTGTTTCCTGATGGTTAGAGAGGATCAGGCTTTTAATAGACCTTTGAGATAGTGAACTTCTCGGCTTCAGGGAAAGCTGAGGCAAAAGTAAATAAGGACCAAAAAAAAAAACCAAAAAACAACTGTTCATGGGACTGTGAAAGAAGTAAGGGAAGCTCACATATATTGGATGCAAACACAAAAATAAATTCTCAGCTTAGACTCAAGATATTTTTACTGCTGTAAAGATGTGCATACCCTTTTCTTATCCTGGCTCTTTCTGTTCAGGAACTTTTTAGTTACATAATTTTTTTTTGTCATCAATAACATGAAACTTCAGTTATTTTTGAGACAAAAAACATTCCAAGATTAAATACTGGGTAGTTTTGAAGCAAACTCATAATTAAAAAAAAAAAAAAAAGCAATTTCACATGAATGTGCAAAGTTGTATATCCATCCCTTACTGTACACGGATACACAGCAGAACATATTTTTTATCCAAGTTACTTGTGCTGATCTTTCTCATTTAAGAATCTCAGGCAATTCCCATTACCACAAAAACAAATACACATTTCCTCAAATGACCTGCCTTTGAAATCAAGAACCACTGTTTTACAAAGGCAAAATACAGAGATCAAGCTAATAAGTATGCTAGCTGTTAACTGCCCCTCTGCCCCTAACAGAGGGTACAGCAACCCTTTCCCAAGGCTATTTCTCTTTGCCATCAGTTTATTTTAAGATGGAGTCAGTTTCTGTTCTTGGCCAAAATACAAGCAAATACTACAGACTGCACCTGTCAAAGTAAGTTCTTTTAGTGCTGCCTGTCTGACCAGATCCATACCCCCCCTATCCACTTAAAGCCAACTGACCATAGCCATGGAATCAAGACCAGCTGAACTCAGGGACAAGGAAAAGCACTTTTCTGTCAAAACAGGCAACAAGCTCATATCCTCATTTAATGGTGTTCTGCCCTTCTGTCCAAAACTGAGACAAAATTTAAAATTTACAGGATATATTGAAAGTAGTTATAAATAACTAATTGCTTTGCCTTCATAGACAGAAGAACATGCTCTGCTGCAAAAATTACCCAAGTAGGCTGCTCTTAAGTTATTATAAATGCCCTGCACTTTCTTTGACCTTGTTTAAACAATTCTTCTCTCTGACAAATAATTTCCAGCTATGTCTGGCCACAAATCAAGAGTGCTACCCTAGCTTAAAGAACCATAAGGCAGAATTTACATTCCTCTTGCTAACAGCTTGACTTGCAACTGTGGGAGGCCTTTTGAGACAGTGAAAAATCTCTTGCATAAAGCGCTGCCCAGGCCAAGGTGCAGCTCTCCATTTTCCAGTACTGGTTCAGGAATAACCTTTGGTTTACAGTTTCTGTACAAGTTAGCAAGCATCTGTGCCCATGCTGACTACCCCTATCCTTTATGGTAGGTTCCAAAGGACACTCCCAAACCCATCCTGCATTCCTTTCCACAGATCCAAGGGAAGTGCATGCAGAGAGTAAGGACCCTGTCACTATTTTGCTGGGGATACCCCACAGTTGTCCCCACGGGCAAACTAGGTTCTTCTGGAGCACAGCACCATAACTTTGTCATTGAAGAACAGTTATTAAGCTCATGACATCTTAGATACACTTGCAGAAATGAAGTAACACAGTGTTTTGACCAGCATCATAGAAGCTAAAATGGGTGGCAAAGGCCCCTGATCATCCTGGAGGCACAGAAACAGCAGGCAAAAAACTGGAAATCCCTGAAGGGAGAGCAGGTCTTATACAGGAATAGGAGAATGATATAATGGAACAAAACTGATAGCCTAGTAGAGACTTTTTAGTGTCTAGTATCAGACTGGTTATTAATTCAGGAAAAGTTCACCCCATACAGGTTTCATACCTCTCCTAGTCAGCAACTCAGCTACAAGTTTCTAGATAAATATTTTTGTTCATCATCTTATCAAAATTAACTCATTTTTCATATGGAAAAGATTAAAAAAATTCATCTTCCTTTCAACAGCAGTATGTGTTGCAAACATAAGTGCTTTAAGGCATCACAAATTTCATAGATAAGCTTTTTTTTTTTTACACAGAACAACTAATTGATAGTTCAATAATTCCAAGGTGACTGGTGAGAAGGAAAACAGCTGTTTTCCTAGCTGTAATAAAACCAAATACAATAAAGTCAAACATTGACAACTATATTTCTTCTAAAAATAGTACATGTTATAACAGAAGACATAAGAACAAACTGAACACTCAGAACCAGTATCTTATAAACAGATATAAAACTAAAAAAACTGTGTACATCTCCATTATGCCATACAAGGAGGAAAAAAAAGTATTTCAAGTATAGTAATGAATAATCCAGTGTGTGGTGAAGTTTAAGGCTAACATTTTCAACCTCCAGAGCTGAATTTATACAGAATCCACCTATGAACTCTCAGAAGCAGCTTTATTTCCATCTGACATGAACTCTTGCATCTGACATTGCCTTTTAAAGAGCTTCAAGGGATCAAACTCATCTTCACAAGACATCAGAGTTTCCTCAAAATTTTAAAGGTTTTACCCAGAAATCAGGAAAAGGAGTAGATTTCAGTTGAACACGTTGATTCAGGAATGCTACTGCATCATTTCATATTCCCATTCTGATTCTTAAGTGAGGATTCCAGCTCCCAGCTGGTCTGGATCTACCAAAGCACAGCATATTATAATACCACACAGATATACCTGTGGTGTGTTATGGGAGGGAAAAGCTGTGTGCATACATGCCAGCATTCATCACTGAGAAGAACAACTTAACACACAGACATATGAACCTAAATCCTGCATGCAGTCAGCCCGAGGTATGGGAATTATGTTGGACAAGCTGCATTATGAGCTATTTACACATTGGCAGTGGATGCCTCTGCAGGAACTGAAAGCAGCAGGCAGCCCAGCCACAGCAATAGTCCCCAAAGCTGAATCTAGAGCATCCAATTCAAGAGAGAAGATTATTTGCAAAAGTTACAAGCTGACAGACATCTGTTGGGAAACCCCCACCCTTACAAGAGAACCACTGAACACTTTACCTGCAGCCCCAACAAGACAGAACAGTAAAATTTTCTCCTTAAAATACAGCTAGAAAACTAGAGTTCTAAAGAGTAGCAGCTTTTTTTGAGGAATGATTTAAAAAATTAATTACAAATTCCAGTCTTTTCTAAAAAAAATAAAAATTCAAACCTCAAACTTAGGTCAATTTCTTTACCCTGAAACAAGACTTTCAGCTTCTTGAAGTCACTAAAATAAAGTTAATTTTATGTCAGCTCAGAACAAGTGCCTGACATTGAAAATGTTAGTCTTTACTTCTAGCTCCTCTGTAACCATATCACTCAGTATTTATAGTAAGTACTATAGTAAGTATCTATAGTAAAGTACTACTAGAGGTCCCTTTTCAAACTCTTCCAGTAAGAAACTCAGCATACAGCATTAGACTTCCCTCAGCTTTGCTACTAATTATTATTTCTACTTGAGAAAAGTAAACAGTGCATCAACCTGCACCCCATTCTAGTTTTGCCCCACATCTTGCCCAATGCTTTGATATATACATCTATGTACATACTACATTGTCTGAGATGTCAGAAGAAAAAGGTCAATTCTGAAACATTTAAAATGTAAACAGTGTAATTCAGACTATCAAAATCTTTTAAAAAAATCTGTCTAAACCACTGTAAGTGCTTTAATAACCATCCACCTGGGCTGGTTATTAAAATTCACCTGGTAGGTGAATTCATTTTCCATTAGAGTGGCTTTAATCAATATATAGTGCCAGTTTCACACAAGACTGCAACTGCCTTGGTGTGGGACAGAAAGTAGGGCAACCCACAGGACTGTAAAGAAAACCACAGCCTGTGAAAAGGGAAGTTACAGTCAATACTACCAATACCCTGTGGTGCCACCATCTCACACTGTAAAATGAAAGGGATTTGATACCTGCACTCAGAGTGTACACTGTCTTTAAACCTTTGGCAAGTAATTTTAAGCATAAAGCCTTTTAATTGGTTCTTTTGGCTCCTGAAGGTTGTGGGTTGAAAAGTCTCTCTGAATTGCATGATTTCTTCTCAGAGTAAATATATGGCCTATGATGTAGTAGCATGTGAGTAATTATTTTGTTTAACATCTGTTATTGTTTAATGTCTACTCTTGTTCATAAAAGAGACTTAATTTGCTCAAATGTGATGTTGAATATTCAGTTAATTGTAACATTCAGATCCAAATTGCTGCCTGGAACACTGAGGTGTTCCTGTGCCAAAAACAGCGTCACAAAGCTTAAAAAAAAATAAAAAGGAAGAAAAAGATTCCACCTCATCTTGTACTAGGTAGAACATACAAAATTGTGGAAGGGCTACCAGTAAGGCCAAGAGACTTGCCTTCTCACTGTGGCTTTCCCAATAACAGCAGCACACAACTGATATGGTTCACAACTGCTGCAGTAAAACAAGTGGTCTGGCCTTTTCATTCCTTTTCTGTTTAGGAAGGCTGTGAACAGCAGCAAAGAAACTGAAGGTATTTGCAGACTCAAGAACACAACCTGGATGATTCCATACACTTTTGGAAGGTTATCTTTGCAACCCTGAGGACATAAAGCTTACATTTGTGTATACAGTAGAAAAAGCTTACACAGTATACAAACCCTCAGTACAGGCTTTCTCTCTCTTGCAAGGGAAACTTCCAATGTACTAGTGGTAGATAGCATTTAACACATACAGACTAACAACTTTCTTTGACCTAGAAGTCATTCTGGTAAGTTCTATTCCCTCTCTTGGGCCATTCTTCCTCCACCCATTTCAGCAGCACTTTTACAACATCAATTCTCTTATAAAATTTACAGAGATCAATCAGCTGCTCCACAGTCCGGTCACTATTCCGTAGCAAGAATTCCAAGGTGGGACTTTGGGGCTTTTGTTCAAGGAAACACAATTCATCATAAGTCATCCCCCACTTGCTTGCTAAATTTCTCCAGTTTTTCACTGTTGGATGGCAGGGATCCAGCTTTAGCCTCACTGTGTACAACAAGTCCTCATCATTGAGCATGTCACTGATGGTTGGTGCACGGAATAAGCACAAGGAGCAGGTGACATTTTCCTTGCAGGTTTTCTTGAGATCTGCAGTGAAAACCATTACATGGGAAGAAATTAGGGTCTATTGCTGTGGTATCACCAGGAACAAAAGGTTAAAAACATAAAGGGTTGAGGAGTATTATGTTGCTTTGAATTGCTTCTGAAAAAGTCAGAATAGTGATATGCAATGCCTCTCCTCATGAAGAACTCATGAAATTAACTTTCTAAAACTTCTCTCTTCACTCTACTCAAAGTGGCTTTAATCAAAAAGACAGTAATTTTGAAAGTACCATGTTTATACTTTTACAGAAAAGACATAGGACTCAATGCAGTGTGTCAGCTACGATAGTCCCCTTTTTTGTTTTTGGAACAATGTTGCTTCCTTGAACCTGCTATAATGCCCACTTACATCACCAACAGGATTATGTGTGCATTCTTTGCATCTTGTGTACCTCTGTTGTAGAACAAAGGAGAAGGTTTTAGATTTCTGAACTGCTACCTTCATAACAACATGAAGTATGTGCACCAGGAGAACCTCTGCTGACAGATCCAAACACAACTAACATCTAGTACTTTAACACAATGAAAAAGTAGATATGTTCCTTAGCTTTGTAAGGGCTCTTGCAATAAGAACTGTCCGTTTTACCAACAAAGCCTATTTTAAATGTACATCATGAAAAGGAATAAAGTGCATAGTCCTCCACATGTGAGAAAAACAAAAACACCAAGTTGCTGGAAATAGATGGTGATACATTCTAAATCTGCATCAAATACTGAAAATTGCCATTTAGAAATCTCCTACACACCACAGTCAGTATCTCCCCCAAAACTGGGAACAATGTGATGCTATCAGATTATATTATATATAATAATACCTCTTAAACCATGTAGAAACCAGTTTGAGTTATACCTCTAGTCAAACTCTAATACCAAGACCTTTAAGACTGCAGTGCAGGACATGGTCTGAGCATTTTGGCTGCAAATATGACCTTAACTCTCCCTGCTCCTTTTTGAAAGCAGGGAGAATCTGGTTATCTCCAAATAGTAGATAATGGACAAAGCCTAGAAGCTTTTCATAAAATTTCTGTGCTCCAGCCTCATTGTACAGCTTGAAATAGGGAAGTAGCTAGTCCCACTTCAGACAAAACTCTTTGAAAAAGGGGCTGATATTTATCACAAGATTGATTAAAAACAACAGAAAGCCATGACACACAATTTACAAGTGCTGTATCAGAGGCCTGAACTCTATCTCTGGCAAAGGATAAATCTGGTAGTTAGTGCCACCTACTCATAAGGACAACAACATCTGTTAAGGCTGCTTGTTTGTGAGATTTTTTGGCTTTTTTTTTAACACCAATTATTTATTTTCAGTAATTATTGTCAGATTGTGTGAAAAATCCAGAATATAATGTCTTCATGCATGTTGTATTTTATTTTTAAAGAAAGAACAGGCTATTGTTAGTTTTGTAACATTGCTCATCAGATTGTTTTTTTAGCAGGCCAAGTACAACTTCTGAAGTTTTCAACAAGTTAGGACGTGCAGCAACAGCTCTGCTGCAGACACATAACTTCATACAAATGCTTAGATTCCCTGTTAAAGGGAAACATGTTCTGGTGACATCTTAGCTCACAGGTGTTCCACAGGCCTTGCAGCTGCTCTCTACAGGAATACGTATGTTAACTCTTATGTTCTTCTTGTGTACCATAAACTTGCTGAAGTGAGACAAAACTTTCTTGCTTCATTGATATCAACCTTTACTTATACAAAAAAGGCAAAATGAATATAATCCAATGAAATTTCTGGCTGAGCTTAGAGGGCAGGAGAACATCCTATCTGAATTTCATCTTGTTTACTCTGGCAGGGTTGCCAGGTTAAGTTTTGTCCTCCAATAGAAACAGGGAAGAAGGGGTAAAGAAAACACCTCTGTAAAAGGGCACAGATATAAGTAAACAAAACCAAACCAACCTGCTTCTTGTGCTACACCATCTGGAAGACTGTCAAAAGCATTATAAAGAATCCTGTTTCTCTAAGGTGCCCCTGTATTAGATACTGACAATCACTACCCAACTAATTGCATGATCCTAATGCTACCTGATAGGACAAGGTTCTTTATGAATAGGAAACTCTCAGCTTCTTACTGTTAGCCTAAGAGAACTGTATATCATACACACCCATCCTCAGCAGATATCACACAAATAATGGGATAAGTACTCACAGCCTACTGCCAGCTTCTGCTCTCTCCTGACAGCTATTTACACATCACTTCCAAAGGCAGAGGTACTAAATGTATTTGGAAAGCCCAACTTGCATATTTTGTATGGTCTGCATTATTGATCACCATCCCCTTAGAACAAAGGGGAAACTCTAAATGACACTGGTAATGAAATGAGTTCCACAAGCACTAATTATCCAGGCAGTTATTTGTTATGACAAATAGCAGTTTTTTACAAAGCGCTTTCAAATAAAACCTAGGAATAAAATATGGAGAACAATAAAGTTGACATGTTACCTGAAAGCGATTTGTCAGTATGGTTTTGTGTGTCTTTGTCTTCTGGCTACAAAGCAGAAAACAAATATCAAGTCAAAATAAGACAATGTAATTGAACTCCAGAATAAGTATTTGACTAATTTACAACCGGCAGGAGATTACTTAAAGAATCTCAAGCTACTNTTCCTTAGCTTTGTAAGGGCTCTTGCAATAAGAACTGTCCGTTTTACCAACAAAGCCTATTTTAAATGTACATCATGAAAAGGAATAAAGTGCATAGTCCTCCACATGTGAGAAAAACAAAAACACCAAGTTGCTGGAAATAGATGGTGATACATTCTAAATCTGCATCAAATACTGAAAATTGCCATTTAGAAATCTCCTACACACCACAGTCAGTATCTCCCCCAAAACTGGGAACAATGTGATGCTATCAGATTATATTATATATAATAATACCTCTTAAACCATGTAGAAACCAGTTTGAGTTATACCTCTAGTCAAACTCTAATACCAAGACCTTTAAGACTGCAGTGCAGGACATGGTCTGAGCATTTTGGCTGCAAATATGACCTTAACTCTCCCTGCTCCTTTTTGAAAGCAGGGAGAATCTGGTTATCTCCAAATAGTAGATAATGGACAAAGCCTAGAAGCTTTTCATAAAATTTCTGTGCTCCAGCCTCATTGTACAGCTTGAAATAGGGAAGTAGCTAGTCCCACTTCAGACAAAACTCTTTGAAAAAGGGGCTGATATTTATCACAAGATTGATTAAAAACAACAGAAAGCCATGACACACAATTTACAAGTGCTGTATCAGAGGCCTGAACTCTATCTCTGGCAAAGGATAAATCTGGTAGTTAGTGCCACCTACTCATAAGGACAACAACATCTGTTAAGGCTGCTTG
>VWZV01008301.1:349658-362385 GCA_013397155.1 Irena cyanogastra | reverse complement strand
AATGAAATGAGTTCCACAAGCACTAATTATCCAGGCAGTTATTTGTTATGACAAATAGCAGTTTTTTACAAAGCGCTTTCAAATAAAACCTAGGAATAAAATATGGAGAACAATAAAGTTGACATGTTACCTGAAAGCGATTTGTCAGTATGGTTTTGTGTGTCTTTGTCTTCTGGCTACAAAGCAGAAAACAAATATCAAGTCAAAATAAGACAATGTAATTGAACTCCAGAATAAGTATTTGACTAATTTACAACCGGCAGGAGATTACTTGAAGAATCTCAAGCTACTTGTAAAGTCAGACAGGGAGTATACATATAATTTTGAGGAATTGCTAACAATCTGCAGTCTTTTCAGGCAGCATTTCCATGCTTTGGCTCATAAAACTGCCCTGTTGGTTGTATGTACTGAACAACAGCATTTTTATTAAAGATATGCTATAGCACTGCATCTTTTGACTAACTCTCTCTTAAACACCCGAAAGTTATTTAACAATTCATATGGTTTGACTAAAAAGATTTTAAAAATGTTTTGCAATGCAAAAACCAAGAATTTTGCCTGTAACAAGCAGCAGTAAGGGACCATTTTGTTGATCTAGACAAACTGGAGAATTTTTTTTTACAAACTTCTTTACGTACATAAGAAGCTTTTATAGACAACAGGTGGACGTGAATATTTTTGCAGCTCACATCTAACACTCCTCCTATTTGAAGTTAACATTCCCTCAATGGTGTTTCATCTGCTAATTAAACATAATAAAATTACTTAGCAGCCTGAGACTGTAACACACGTTGTAACATTTAAATTCTACTACTTAGCAACCTCTAAAAACTGGAAGGACAGCCCCTTGATTGTAGAACTGCAGGGAAACTGCAGCTGCCCTTATTTTAACTATGCAGGTGTGAAGCCAGGTGAAATAGCTTTCTTCTGTTGAGGATTTAAAGATGAAAGTAGAAGGGGATTTTCCCCTTAGATAGGTGCAATGCAGTATGGTTGATCTTTTTGTATTGTGTCATTCTTCTGCAACTGTAACAGCAGGCTTTTTAATTTTGCAGGTTGTGCATACAAACAAAATTCAATATAGTGTAATAAGATACTCTAGTCCTACCTGCTACACCTTCTTTACTAAGAAATCCACTAAAAATAGAATGCCGGTAGTTTCAGTTGCTGTGGCAAACTCACATACACTCAGAATCTAATTACAAGGAAGGTGAACTCTCTCCAAAATATTTACAGACCTTGTTAAGAAAGGAAAAATTTGCATACTGTTTTCAGTATTTCTTTACTCCTTGAAAATTGCAAGACCACACATGCAACAGCAAAATGTCTGCTCCCTGCTCAAGAGAGATCTAACACTGCACATGCCAATTGCAACTGAATAAGCCTGCCATTATCTTCTAGCAGTTTACTTTTCTACCACAACAGCTTTATCTGGACAGCACTTTTTAAACACAAACTTGGCCTTCATGGCAACATGTGAGCACCCAAAGTTGAAAAAATTAAATCTGAAGTTCCTGATTATAGTAATTGTCTCCACTCCCACAAATGCCTTAAAAAGGCAGAATGTTATCACTGAGCCTCAAGGAGCAAATTCCCAGAATGAGGAACTTCCCAGAACAGCTCAGCCTCCCCAGAGATCTCCTTCAAAAGAAACAAATAAGCAAATTTAAGAAACAAAAGCAAATAAAACAAAAAATCCACACCAAAAAGAAAAACAGAAAAAAAAAAAAAAAAGAAAAGCAGATACTGTTCACTTAACTGCTGTCCTGACCTTCATTTCCCAGACTTTATCAATGCATTGAAGCTCAGACCTTATTGTGAAAGCCAGTGCCTAAGTGCCCTTATGTCATTATACATGCCTTATAAGGCACAAAAAATAAGAGTGAGTAATACTGCAACAAGTACAAAGAAAAGCAGCGATACTTACCTGTGCCATACATCTGTTTTCAAAATTCATATTTTTACTGATCAGTCATTATCCAATTTATCAAGTCAGATGCGCTCAGCTTTATTCAAGATCATTTTCTTGTAATGTAATTGCAATAAGACAATGTAGTGTTACTGCCAGGGAAATGAAGGCATTAAGCAAGAATATTTTTTGCCTACAATGAAGATCCAATCATCCTCTACAGGTTTAATCAAAGCCATAAACTTATGTACAGTCTGAAGGTAAGCAGCAAGTTTTCTAGCTCTGTGGAACCATTACCAGCCTAATAAACTGAATTATCTTTATAGTGATTCTAAGCTGCCAATAAATGCTCTCTTCTTGATGATGGGAAGGAACAGTTACCTCCATCATCTGTGAAATGCATACCAAACCCATGTTTGTTTCTGATGGAATTCAGCTGGGACTCTGGCATTAGGAACTCCTTTAAATTCTTCATCTTGCTGGAAAATGCTCATTCATTTCTCTTCTCCAAGTTTTCTGCTCAACCCAAAGAGAATCAATTTGAAATTCAGCAAAAAACATTCATTTGAAAGATGATAACCATGGAGCATGGGAGCCACTCAGCATTGCCCTTCCTATGGCAATGAAAGATTTTGCAAAAAGTGGACAGTGTTTCAACTATGGGGAGAGCAGTGTCCCAGAATCAAAGCAAAACAGTCTAATGCCTCCCTAAAGGCAAAATCTAGGATTCCTTACTTCTTCACTTCTTCTCTGCCTGGCTTTATTTTCACCAGAAGGACAGCATGCATGATAAAGCTTTAACACTTTGCTGGCTCTTCTTCAGAACATCTATACATTGATCAAAAGCTATTTAAACTAAAAAGTACATGTTAATGATAAAATAATCTCTTTTTTGCTCTTCTCCACAAAAGCCCCCTTCATTGAACTCTCAAAAAGAAAGCAAATTTCTGGTCTGTTTTACTGAATAATTTTGTGCTCTCCAGATACAGTCTGAAAATATACTTATTAACATACATACTTAATTAACAGCAGTAACTTAGTTGACATTCAAGTATCATTGTTCTTACCTGTTGTATTAGGCCAGAATCTGACGTAAGGGTCTTGATGTTCACAGATGCAATTTCCAAAGTAACTTGATCCGTTAGGTATTCCTCATCTAAGGCAAAGACTGTGAAACACTGGTCTTCCACTCACAAATTTAAATAGTAAGACTATTGAACAAATTATAGTATAGGTGTCTAACATACAAAATTTAACTCCATATCATGATCAAACACTGGGAATTTCTAGATTAAAAGCCCAAAATGTTAAATCAGCAGAGTCTGTCACCATCATGCAGAGCATGACTGTGAGAAGAAATATAATCCTTGCAGAGATTAGATATTTGAGTGGCAGTTGTTTTCTAAACAAACATCACACTATTTTTAAAGTAAGAGTCATGTTGTTCTTTCAGAAAGCTGACTACAGAATAATAACTGAGCCAATACAACAAAGTAGGCTGAAGATGTCACAAGTCACTCTAATACTTGTTTTGCTTTTCTCATCACACTTAAAATGACAGTTAAAATAAGTACTGCATAAATATTTATCTTTTATTCTGCCCCTTTGTGAACTGGACTCATCCTAGTGATTTCTACTACATAGGAATTTGCTGAAGCACTGCAATAATCCATATCAAAGTGTGTTTATCAACAGCCTTGGGAATCCACTGAAAAGCAAAGCATTCCCTAGTATATCACAAACTCTATTAACTTTTCAAGCATCACTTCAGCCCTCAAAATGGGAAACAAAGGATACATAAACCCTTTGTGGACCTTGTGCACTCTGCATGATTAGTAAGGTCCTCTTCATCAAACTATTTGCATAATTCCCCTGAGTCAGGTGCTGACCAGCTATTAGCACAAGCTTAAAAAGGGTTATATTCTACATGTTTTTACACACAAGAATGCTCCATGGGGGTGGCTACATTTGTAGCACTGATATGTTTCCATTTGTTGTTTGTTTCGTGGCAAGATCTCATTGAAGAACCTCTCTTACCTTTATGAATCGTCACATAACAGAAGGAAGCAATATTTTCTTAACTCCCTCAAGAAATTGATCAGAATCAAAGAATTCACCCTTATACTTGCAAGAAAAAGAAAACCAAGAATCATTCTCCTCTTTTTCTGGTTTTACAAGACTGTTGGAAGATATTTCATCCCCAGTAATGTCAATGTTTGGTAGAGGATCATCATTATTTATGACAGTAGGTCCAGAGACAACAATAACAACAAAAAAAACCCTCAAAACAAAATAAAGTCTGTCTGAAAATGCAAAGCATGTGCACCAAAACTGTGGAAATGTGTGAAATTTGTTCTATATTTGAGAGGAAATCGAATTATTATCAAATCACAATAAACACTAAGGTGACCTCTGCAAGATAAGAAGTTCCCTCAACTCCACTTTATTTCATAATCAGCGAAGAGTGCCAACAACTTTAGTAAGTTATGGCTCCAAAACGGCCTGTTAATTAATTGACCAATAAAAGAAAGACAGCCCCTCTGACCAATGTACTGTCTATTCAAACATTCAATCTGAAACAAACATAACTGTGTGTTCTTCAGAATCAGACCTGCATATCTGTTACAATTTTTAGTTGACAGGCCCATACTTCTAAGTTTGTATCTTTAATAGAAATAACTATGAAAAGCTATTCTCAGAGAAATAATTAAATTCACAGAAATGAACAGAGGTATTTGTAAGAGGCATTTGTATCACATTCAACTTCAAAGGGGAAATGTCAAGCTATATTAGTAATTACATCTTCTTACACTTAGTAAGAGGAAGCAAAAATGAAAATTAAATATAAACCAAGTGCACTTCCTTTTTACAGGAAGTGCTGACCTTTCTACTTATGTCTTAGCGTTCCTTTTTAAATTAGGTGCATTTAGAATATGCAATTTTGGACTTTAAACAACCCTGACAAATTTGAAAAATAGGAATTTATCTAATTAATTTTGAGGAGGATCTAATGTCACAGGTGAAATAAAAAACAGAACATGGAAAAGAATGTTCCAGTGTAATTGCTTTGGTACTAATAAACAATTTCAAAGGACTAAACCACCTGCCTGCAAATAAACAGAAACTAGTTCATAACTTCAAATAGTCTTCATCCCACTTGATCCTTCCTTGCTGAGCAGCACTTCTGAAGAGTGCTCATTTCCTCTGCCTGGCTTTCTCAAGCCCCAGAATAATCTCCAACTTTTCTTTAACCCCAGTGGTATACTGCTTCCACTCCTCAGCACAAGTTTCCATTGTGACAAGCCTGGTTTCCTGTGTCTGTCCCACTGCAGACCTGCTGCACAGCACAGGACGGAGAACACACCACCTGCAGAGTGCTCCTCAAGCAAGCCCCTGCCAGTGCATTCCCTGGCCAAAAGTCAATGGCAAAGCCTGGGATGACAACCTAAAAACCAACCCCAGACATCAAGGAAACATAAGGAGGATATTCACACTGTGTAATCCATGTATTTTTCTTCAGAACCTGCACTCCCTCACTCCATTTTCAGCAAGGAGAGGCAGGAATTTGTGCAGAGTGGACCTAATAGTAGGTTCCCAGTAGATGGTATTAACACCTGCTGAAGGTAAAAGATGGCATGACAAGTGGAGTGGATATCAGGCTGGGAACGCAGTCAGAGGCAAAAGACCTGAAAGGTGTTTCTTGATTTTATTTCTAACAAGATGAAGGCACTGATAGTCCCTTCAAAGTCACCATGTAACATTATGATGTCTGTACCATCTGTTGTCTGAACCCTTTGTCTTTCAAAGGCACCACTGTATTTTCCTTTCAGATCAAGAACCTGGGTCTTATGATGATAGTTTTAAAGTGACTTTTAGATCAAAACTAAACTTGGGAAGGAAATTTCAAAGACTAGATATACACACCAAACTGACCTCAAAAATAAAGAGGGCGTTACATTTAAAGCATAAATATGTAGCAAAAAGTATGAGTATTTTAATCTGTTGGGTAACAACACTGGTTTTATTGCAGATAGCAACAGATCAATGATATCTGAATAGACAGAATTCACAATACTTACCTTTAGGTACTCCTGTGTCTTGGACAGGATATTTTTCTGTCTGTCACAAAAAGGCAAGAAACACATATGTTTATTATTTTGAGTGTAATTGTGCTGAGGAAAAACTATTTATATGCTTTTTCTTTCTGTACTTTTGTAAGTGCATAATTATAGTTGTATCTCTTAAGTTCCTACTAGTTGATCTGTTCACCATCAGATACAGCAACACTCTTGTGGGAGCTGAGATATTACTAACACTACTGATTAGCACATGAAGAAGTAATAGAGATCATTGCTTTGCCATAGTATTTTTTCAACTATTTTTAGTGAAAAAGGAGACTTTAGGAAAGAAATTTTGTACTGAAGTAGCAAGATAATATTGAAAAGGTAATGCATGCCAGGACGAACAGACATGACTGCAAATTCTCTTTTAGAAGATTAAGCTTTTAATAAAATGTTACTGCATTGAAAGAAAAAAGAAATATTTTACCCTTCTGCTCTAAACTTACATAGCTGATTAAGATGCAATAGGAACCTATTATTACTGAGTTTAAGGAGACAGCTACTGATTCCTGGGAATGACATAACTTACTATTATGTCTGAAATTTACCTCCTTCCCTATGGCCCTCACCCTTGCATGAAAGCAGGTGCGGCTTTTACGGAAAGCCACATTTTAAAAAGTTTTCACAGAATTTCGTATTACTCCCACGTCGGCAGGAGCCTGGGAGGTTTGAAATGCCGAGACAAGCAGTGCTCGTGTGCCAGCGAGCACCAGAGGGCGCGGTTTGGTCCCTCCCGAGGCTCAGCCGGGCCTGCCTAAGGCACTGCCCTTGGATGCTACCTTTCCATGACTTCAAATCAGCTACAGGAAGTACTAACAGCTTAGTAGAGCTGAAATTTTAAGCCCTAGGTGGGTTTTTTTATCCGTCCAAACTATTTAGACAGAAGAAGATCAGCACCAACTTTTCTCAGTTGCTGGGGCTTTTTTAAATTAAGGAGATGGAACTGCCACAGCCTTTGGAGGTTACCCCGTGGACAGCGACACTGATAATACCAGCTAGTTCAGCTGATGCACCTGTTGGTATTTTTATTTACACTTTGACTGCACAGGTTAGTAAAATAAGTTTTTTTGTGAAATCATACAGATAAGCAAAATCTTGTATATATACTCACAGTGTGAGTTAGCATCCTTGAATGCTTTTTCTAACTGTGGCACTACATAACCATAGAGAACTATAATGATTTCAACTGCACTAGACCAGAAACACATACCATTGTTAAGGAAAGAGTGCTTGGATCTGTATCCTCCACTGGCTCTTTTGCTGCATGATCTGCTGGAAAAAAGAAAACTTTATCACTGCATAATCATCAAAGTATTTCTGCCATTTTGCTTCTTTGTCTGGCCAAGGTAAAACACAACTATACAGCCATTACGTACATTATGTCATATTTCTACAAGAAAACATGACAAACTGGAAAATGTCAGAACTACTAACACAGAGATTAGAAACTATATGTAATAAGGACACCCAACTCTAACCTAACAAAAGATAAGACTTCAACTAAAATCCTTAACTAGCTTTAGTTTACAAAAAAAAAAAAATCACAAAACATGTCAGCAATAAATACTAAAATTCAGTAAATTTCCTAAAAGCTGAGTTCTGTTCTCCTACTGACAGCATTCAAATTTTTCCTCAAAGAAACAATTCAAACAGGAAAAGAACATACCCACTACAACAAAAATTAATACTATAACGAACACCAGATTACAACAGAAAATTGAAAATACTAAGTTTAAAATATTTGAGAAAAATATTAATTATTTTTATATAATAGAAAAGTATAATTCAACTATATTAATATTAAGAGAATCAAAAAATAAATCTTCAAAGTACCTGCAGGTGAATCATAAAATGTTAACCCCTCTGCAGCAATGGCTAAATTGACAAATATTAGTGGGATACTGACCACAAGTGCATAGAGAATCTGAAACAAATCTCATACAGAAGTCAGGATTCACAAAACTACTCCTGTAATTTAACATAATTCTGCCATATTTTTCAGAAATGTCTTCTGTTGGTAAGAATAAATGTTTTCAAAAATTGAAAAACATTTTAAATTATGTGGTAAGATCTTCATTCTTCTCACTCTTACTCTAAAAGTCACTTACTTCAAGTACTCATTAAGTTTTCAGCTGCAATCAGTAAGACATGGCTGCAATCAGTATTTGGTGATTACCTTCTTTGGAATATAAAAAACAGTAGATTTAGAACAGAGTCACAGAAATTAGCTACAAAGCACACATTGAGCCCCAAAACACAACAGAAGTTACACAGACACTATACTAACCAGCTCAAATTTAGAATAGCTGCTTATTTGGGGACCTACTCCTACAAATCCACTCAATACAACAGAACAAGCTGAAGCACTAACCAATGCAAGACAGCACAATAAACTGGAAATAAAAAAGGTGGCAGCAGTGGGACAGAGTTGTTTTCCCTCCTGCTTCTGTGAGGCAGCCCCACCACCAGCATTTCCTGGGTGTCCCCGAGATTCCAGGTAAAGCCTTTCTCAGTGCTAGAACCCCCACGAAATCCACAGGCATTGTCCAGGCAGGTGGCACATGATCAGAGGGGTAGATGACAAGGGCTGAGCACAGTCCTTGCACACTGAATGTTTAAAACAGGCAGGGGCCTATGAAATTGCAGTTGAGCATTGTTCACACTGCAAATTAGGAAGCCATATGCAGAAGAGGAAAACAAACAAACAAACTAAACCCCCATGTTCTTGTCACATGTCTTTTTCACTACATATGAAATCCCTGCTCCAGAAACATGGTATTAGTAAAACGTTCTGGATAAAGCCTGCCCTGATAGCAACAGTCAGCACAAACTCTCAAATGCAGAGAGGCTGAGAAGTCACTGGGACATGGGACAATACAATAAACTGGCATAAGACATTGCTTGAGGGTAGGGCAAAAAATAGAGGCTCCTAGTGGAAGCTGCAGTGGAAAGCTGCAGAGGAACTGGGCAAACAGAAGCCCACCCAGTAAGAAAAGCTGAAAAACAAGGAGGCACTGGGAGCTGAAGGAAGGCTCTAGGGAAGAAGGCCAGCCCAGGCATCCCTAATCTCACTGTTTTTCCACTCAAAGCCAGTGGCAAAGCATGCACCTTATTGTTGGTTTATTCTGGAGGCCTTTCAGCTTCTCCTTACAGATTCATAGGTGAATTAAAAATAAAAAAAACAACAAAACAAAACAAAAAAACAAACAAACAAAAAAAACCTAAAAAATCAAAAAACAAACAACAACAAAAAAAAAAAAACCACAAAAAAACCCACCCACAACCACCAAAGCAACCAGTGAAACAAACAAACAAAACAAAACAACCCCCAGAACTTTTTCCCATGTAAGAGGAGCCTTGAGGCAGATGAAGGCAGACCCCACAGAACATCCATGCCTTGGTGAACCTCACTGACTACTGTAGCTATGTAAGGGCTCTGTCCTCTATTCTCTGTTACATCTCCATGACACCACCAAGGTACATTTTGACACTGGTAACTTACTTTTCACAACCCAGATGGATGCAGTGAAAAAACTGGAGAAGCTCAGAAAATACAGGCATTTGAAACAAGAACTTGACAGACCCAAGGGTATCCCTACAAGAGGTGATGGGTTACAAGGGTGGTACCTCTCACTCCTGCTTCCTAGGTTTCACACACAAACACAATCATGGGAATCTGCATCTTTTTTGCTTAGCATCCGTCCTGAAAAGTATTTTAAAATTGTATTTCATTTCCTATACCTCAATTTCTTCCCTTTATTTAATAGCTTTTTATGAAGAATAGGGATTTTCATTGTTTTGTTACAGTTGCAGAGCACTACCAAGTCCCCAGTTTTTTTATAAGTGGCATGTATGTGTATGAATATTTGCACCTAAGATTAAAGACTCCACATATTGGGCTGCAGATGATTCACCAGGGTCTTCTTGATCACTCATAGCAGGCAGATAATCTGAAAACCACAGACTTCGTATTTTATTGTGAATAAGGCAATTTGAATGTCCTTTCTCTCTTTCCCACAGGCACCTGCCCCAACATTCCACAGTTTATGTCATAGAGTTGGACACAGATGCACAAAGCAGTAGGGAGGAAAATTCTGTTTATCTCAGATGTAAACCATCCACAGTTTTGCATGCTGAAAGGCCAACAGGAATTGAGGGTATCATCTGACCGACTGTCTGATTTCATGGTTACTTTAACAGACAGCTTCACAACAACATTACCTGGTGCCCCTCACAAAATCACTACCACCATACTCGCCCCAACAGGATACAGACACTGGACCACATTTACTTCCCCCCACTTCTGCAGGGAGTCACAAGTGAGTTGACTCAGATGGAAATAAATCAGCATGTGTACATTGACTCAGACAGACATAAATCAGATTCAGTGGCTGCTCCTGTGGTCCATTTCTGCCACGCAGCACCTGCACTCTGCTCAGCAGCTGCCACAGCTCTGCCAGGGCCCACCCAGTATGACCAGTTTGCAAGAGCAGCAGACTTGTACCAATGCCCACCTTTTCCCTCTGCTCAATACTGCTACGATAACGGGATGCAATGCTCTGCACTTACCAGCGCGAAAGTTTTTCTGCTTTTCACCCTTGCATTGGAAGGAAGTCTGAAAGCGACTTTTAGAGACCTCAGGATTTTGGCCTTTAAGCAGGAGGAGGCTCACAAAGCACCAAGTAGCAGAGACAGTATCCACTCTGTTACAGTTTTACTCTGCAACACAGTCTTGACACTTCCAGCAGCAAGTGAAGCACCTAAGATCGGCTGTAGTTACACAGTTCAAGACTTTTTTCACACCAAGGCTGGGCATAGACACTAAGAGTTTAACTTAGCACAACTTAAACAAGTACTCACTCTAATACTAATGTTGCTCATAGAGATGAACTTTTTGATTAAATGCAAATAAAAATGTTGCTTTGACTAGAGGCACATGAATTTCAGATTTGAATAGGAGGAGAAGATATGACAAATTATACTAGAATATTCAGTACCCTGAAAAGTCCTAGTGCATCAGCACTTACGCATTTTTGTTTACTGTTAACTACTCGAAACTCTGTCCCTGTCTGAGCAGATAGGTATGGAAAAATCTGTGATGCAGGCACACCACAGGTGAGGTGCTCAAAAGTCATTTGCACCATTACCATTACTATGTAAGTTAATGCGCGTGGACATCGTAGCCACCCGAGCTCTGCGCTTCTAAGAAAACGTCTTTTAAAAAGGTATTCTGAACATGCTGTTAACTAGCGCAAACTAACTTACAGGATAAATACTGGAGCAGGCTTGACAAGACAAGTTACACTAAATCACATCAGCAGAGCACATGATAAATTATTATCATACTTAACTGGCGTGTGCGGAGAGGGAAGGGAACAACTTAGAAACTCTTTTCAGCCCGGCCGGGCTACGCTCCTCACCTGGCTCCCAAGAGCCGCGGCCCCAGGTCTGCCCGGCCCTTGATGTGCGCCACGGGCCGCACCCCGCGCATCGCCTGTCCGGACTCCGGGGGTCCCGGCAGCGACCGCCGCCCCTCGGGGCACCCTCGCCCGCCCACCCGGCTCCCCGCGGCGCCGGCCTCACCTGGGGGCAGCGAATCCTGCGGAGCGGCCATGGGGCGCGGCGGGTCCCGGGGCGAGGAACGCGACGTGCCCGGAACCGCCGCCCCGCCGCGCCGCCCCCTTCCTGCGCCGCCCCGCCGCAGGTAGGGCGCTCCCGGCAGGGACGGAGCCAGGCAGCTCGGTCCCACCCATGGCCGTCCCGGGTGCGACGGCCGCCGGGGTAGAAAGCGCGTCTGCAGATACGTCGGGTTAAATCCTCCGTGCGGGAGGTGCTCCCTGAGTGAAAACGCCGTGTTTCGCTGAGAACACAGACACGGGGTGCAAGTACTGCGCTCAAGTGGTGCTAGTTCGGCTTTAAAAGTGAGCTACTTCAGCAATATGAAATCAAGTGCTCGCTCTTGATTTCTTGCGGACATTTACGAGCCTGAATCACTGCCTTCCGACAGAGAAAGGCGGTCTCCATTAGGGATTAAGGTGCATTTGCAGGTGGCTCAACGTGTACGGACAGAGTTTACAAACCCAAGTACTGCAGAGCAGCAATCATAAACTGCGCTGGTTTCTCACAGATATTTAAAATCTGTCCTCTTATGCAACAGGCGCATCCAATGACGAAATCAAATCTTTGGATGTAATTGCTTTGGAACCCCGCTGTCATCTCTGGCAAATTCTCTGACTTATGGTTTCGATGTAAAATAATACAGGCTTCTTAAATGGGATCTGTGCATGAAATCACTCTCTAAATAAGAAATATTATGTATTGCTATTTAATGTACAATACAAGCAAAAGAAGCCGGCACAACTGCATTTGCCGTTATAAAGATCACTTTTGTAAGCCACCGGGCTCATTTATTAAAGAGGTAAATTTACAGACAGATTCTGTTCTGTTACACTGAGAGAGCTCCAGTTCAGCCAACTGGCTTACACTGGCACAGCTAAAAGTAACCTTTGGTCCATTAAGCATTAAAATGGAGTGCTTTTCCACGGATTATTTTTCATCTCTTGTGCACGTTACAAATATTTTTTTTAAGTGATAAAGATTAAATTGCTCTTATTTTCACAATTTAAATTGATGACAGTAGCTGTCATCCTGTTGTCATGAACAAGCATTTCTCACACTGCAGCCTGGAAGGCGGGGG
>VWZV01008301.1:331241-349639 GCA_013397155.1 Irena cyanogastra | reverse complement strand
GGGGGGGGGGGCGTGGCAGGGTGGGGATGTGGAATGCACCACCACACCTGTTATTTGGTTTTTAGCTAACATCAGTAATAGATGTTTTTCAATTATTTTCTTACTGAATTTCATCTGAGATAAATGGAGGTTCCACCATTGGGTTATACACACAAACATACATGTATATCTATAGATCTTAATCTCCAAGGTACAGCCAACAGATCACAAAGATTTCTGCAACTCATGATGTTTAAAAATGAAACAATTTTTTTAAGCCTGTCATTGGAGTCCAACTGTTTAAGGAGTCAGTTGCCTCTCATTTTTTCCACATTCATTAAAACTCATTCTCAAAAAATAAGGGCTTACTTTAAAAAGGTAACACCAAATCTAATTAGAAATAAAACTGCTGATTCTGTGCATTTCCCTAGATTTCCTTAGCTGCACAAGGGTTTTGGTGATGGATAATTAGGCTGAGAGAAGAAGGAGTGTATTCTTATCTACACAGATCTGCACAAACGCTATACTAGTAACTGGAGTCTGTTTTATAACTGTGAGGAATGACAGAGCCACAGTAGAGCTAAGAATGTTCTAGACTCAAACCTGTCAAATTTATGCTTCAATCAAATGAATGCCATGTCTATCCTGAGGACCTCCATGTATGTATTGCCTCTGTGTGCTGTTCAAAAACTACTGACTTTACCCCAAAAGTACACACGGTGACTGCAAAGGCTTTGGGGAAATATATTTACAACCTACATAAAAATGTATCCATTGATTTCCTTCAAAATATCCCCAGTTATAAAATAACTATTGTTATATAAATAACTGTTGTTACACAGATGGCTGTAACAACAGAAGGCTACAAAACACCGGTCCTGCAGGCTATGTCAGGTTTTACAATCAACATGGCATTTACTCTTCTCACAACTTACAACCTGAAATCGTCCTACATGAGGATTAAAAATTATTTCAGTAAACAGTAACAAAGTATTTTTAGTAGAACAACACTTGTGCCAACAGCCAAAACTGGTTAATGTTGTTCAAAATCATGTATTTTAAGAAGTGTATCTATAAATTAGATTGGCCTTTCAATTTGAAGCAGATTTTTTAAAATTACTTACAGAGAACTCTTTAAAATAATGAAATTTAATAATAGAAATGAATAGTCTAGATAATATTACTGCTTTAAAACTTAGGTTAGTATTCATAATTTAACAGTTTTTCCATAGCACTGAAGGAGAAGACTGCAATTACTTACAAGTATCTCTAGAGTACTGATAACAGTACAGATTAAATTGGCTGTTGCATGCCTGTTCTTGTATCATTCTTTAATGACTATTGTCAAAATCTTTGTTACTTAGCTAACTGACCAGTGCAGAAAGCTAGCATTATTTTGGCAAAACTAAATACAACCATATCATAAAAGTTAAGTCCAGAATGAGGTAACTTTAAGCAATGGCATTCCATAGAATGCTGGATTAATTTTCTCATTAAATTTCTAAACCTAAGTACTATCTGTACCTTATCTTGCTATAACCCTATAAGCTACTAAATTCAGCATAGCTAATTATAATGGGAAGAGTTCAGAATTTTATAAATTTCCACTCAAACGCAGCATTAGTAATTTCAAATAGTTTTCACAAATCAAGTCTATGCAGATCTCTTCTCACTCCTTTCCTCTTGGCCCCATCAAAAACCCAGCCATATTTGACAACAGAGGCTTTTCTCAAAGATCTGCAAACTATCTGGTAATACAGAGCTGGAGAATTTATTATTTGAAATAGCAATTAACACAGTCTCAAGGGGCTTCCCACCTTCTGAGCACAAGACTGCAGACAAAACCAGGGACAATATATTCCTCTCCAGAAAACTATAACTTATGCATCCCTAGAACAAAAAGAAAAACAAAACCACACACACATACCCCCAAAAAAAACCAACCAAAACCCCTTTTTTCTACTTGATCCTCTGTAGCTTTTCCACGTGGAAATAGAGAGTTTTTGTTCCAGATGACAAATGCTACTATAACACAGGAGATAATATTCCCCATGCCTCGACATAGGTTGCCAATAGTCATGGTAACTGTGGACCTGCCAAAATCACATGGCAACCTTGTTTTTTCTTCCTCATCTGTTTGCTTTCTGCATTTCAAATATATTCACTTAAGGAAGTTCACATTAAGTAAAATATCTGTATGTCAACATCAACTCTCCTGTATTTCAGGAGATTTAGGAAGAAACCTCCCTGCTTTTTCTCTCCCAGTATCTTACACATAGTTTTTAATTGTCAGCAGCTTCAGACTGCTGCTAGAAAAGTTCTTGAAAATTCTGGAACTGCTTTGGAGTAGGGATATTTAACCAGCAGCTAAAAAGTTAAAAACTATTTTCTTTGCCAATAATATTGGTCTGGTCTTTTACAGTTCTTTTACAGGAGTGTCACGATTTTGACATTTAATTGATGGAATCAGCACTATATGGAGAAAATGTAAGAAATGACACATACCTAGACCATCTTATGTAAGCCTGTGGGAAATTTGTTTGCCTGACAGGACGGCATGATATGGAAATGTTCCCACCACTCCAGGAGCTGTGCTGTGTCCAAGTCAAATACACACCACAGAAACAGTGAAACCTTGCTTTCTCTAGATTGACATGTTGAAACTGAGCCTAATACGATTGATTTCAGGCTGCAGCTTATGCCTCTGCAGGGACATTAGCCCAGTCCCCCTGCCCAGCTGCTTGTTTCCATAAATGTACAATTTAGATGAGATCCATACCTCATGGTCAGATTTGCTGACAGACAAGCGCACACACTGAAAGAGCAGGTGCACAAATCTTAGGTGTTTTTTTAAACAAGATTATTTATTTTCAACACGCCCGCTATACTCAGAAGTTTGACAGAGCTAGTAGACTCATCCTTATGTTGAAATTCCTTCTTAAAAAAAGTACAGGTACTACAGGAATGACAATAAAACTCTATAGATTACTTCTACTCCTCACTCAGATCATGCTGTTATAGACTACACAAAGCACTTTGCTAACATCCAGCTGTAATACACAGGCATGAAACATGGAAATGAGAATACAGGTGTACAGCTAAGATTTGTAGTTAGTTTTTCACCACCTACAAAAACTTCCTAAAAAATATGCTTCCTCTCTATACTTTGCTATTCTTTATTTTTTACTTTATTCTATATTTCTTACTTTTTTCCTCATAGTCACTGTGAAAATATTGCTGTATTTTCTTATTAAAAATTTACCTTTTTTACCACTATACTGAATTTAACATATTGTTTTGCCATTTACAGACCACACTCCTGAGACAACTCTAGACATCCATAGGTACTTTTCAAAAGCTATTTGCACCCGTTGCTGCAGACCTGAGCACAGGCTGTGGTTTTAAGGCAGACATCAGTAGGTGGGGAACAAGATGTCAGTGAGGCATGAAACGTGACTTGTATCAGGCCTAGTGACAGCAGGACAGAACAGGGGTGAGGGTGTACAAGCTCTTCACAGGAGAAGGCCTGACAGACCACAGAACTCGTGCCCTGGCACTTGGCTGCTTTCTGTACTTACATCAGGTGGTTTACTGAAAGTTCTTACCCACAGCTGTGCCTTGCTGTATCATTTAAATCTAGACTACCACAAGATGTTCCACTGCTCAACAGGCACTGCCCTCCCACTGCTGCTGTTTGCCAGACTTAAACAGAAGTTTGTGACATATCGATTTCCTCTGGTTTACTCTCCTGAGTTTAGGAAGGACTCATTCAAAAGCTAATTTGGAAAAATAAACAAAGGCAAAAAATAAATAAGAAAAGTAAATAAAGGCAAAAGTTTCAAGGGCAAAAATTTCAAAATAAAAATCCACATTTCAGATTACTGAAATCTAGTTCATGAACTGGACAAAGCAGCTGGGATTTATCAAGTTTCTCCTAATGGGAAATGTGAAGCCATCCTTTTTTACCATGCATGTTCACTTAAATCAGTCCATAATAATCTCTAAGATCCATTTTTGGATTCCACAGTCGATGCCCATAGATCATTATTTCTGTCTACAACCAGAGTCCATAAGCTAAATTCTGGCAAATAAGAGCTGGCTAAAAAGCACCAATGGAGGTAATAAAATAAAACTTGCAGTACTTGATCAGTGTCAGACCAGAGGCAAGTTTGGTAATTGCAGATTTTCTGCATCCACTAAAACACTGTCTCTCTCTTCTACATGCAGATCTGTGCTACGCTAGAGAACATCTCAGAGTCATGAGGAAGAGATGCCCCTGATGTGCTTTACTTAATTCTTATTTAAGGATAAAGAATACTGGTTTTAGTTCCTGTGTTCAAGGCTTTCTTTGCTTGCACATACAAAGAAAACATTAGTGCTTGTAAATGAAACTGTCAACATGTGTAACAGCAGTGCATATCACAAAATCACATGTTTGTTCCTACGACAACCACACTGAAAAATTAAATATATAGGCAAGACTCTTCATGACCCCAGCAACCTATAAACTGTGATTATCCCTCTCCCCAGCAAGAGCTTGTCCTCAGCCCTGGCTAAAATGTCGTAACATCATGGCAAATTTCTTTAAAAGAAAGAGGCTTAGTAGACACTCACAGCTTTGTAATATGCTGTTGGGTTTTGATTGAAATTGTAACACTGCTTCTTCTGCAGATCTTTCCTGAAACTGATTTCACACAGAAATCCTATATAATTATTTTTATGTTTAGGGGTTTTTAGACATTTTTATACCACTAGCAAAGTAGCATGCATAGATTTAAAGAGACACTAAAACATAAAATAAGATTGAAAATACCCCAGAGTTTAGAAAACTGTTTTAAGCTACATTCAGCTTTGCTGTCTTAGATAACACTTATGTATAAAAGGAACATTTTTTTTATTGCCTCTTAAAATTATCCATTACATATTTCTACAGCCAATTCCTTATCCTTCTAATATGGCAGTAAAAAGCTAAACCAACTGACTTCTGATACAAGGATTTCAGAGGTGAAGAAATGAAGTACCCTCTGTAACTAACATAAAGTGTTCTGAACTGAAAACTCAGTGAACAATACGACTTAAAAATATGACAGTATACTTCTAACTTTTAGAGTCTTTTTTGTAGCCCTAGAGTGTGACAGTGCTTGATTCTTCCAAGGTTTTAGGGCTTTTCTAAATAATTGTGATGGAAACTTTTTTCCAGAATCAAAGGCACATGTAAAAAAAATGTAAACAAATAGAATGAATTTACCTTAATTTGCTGAACAGAAACAGTTTCTTTTTGAGAAGTACAAACCACTTGTGATAAAGTATGGAGTACTGATACTGAGAGCAAACTGTGCAATGTAAACATTAACATTAGCTGTTCTGCTAATTTCTTCTCAAATATCTAGCTAATGTATTGCTCCACTGATGCTGGAAGTAGGACTAGGTTCTCATTTAGTTGTCTGTTCCCAAATTATAGTTGTACTGCCTGTACTCCAGAGAGGAAAGAAAAGAGCATTTACATCATCTCTCTGGAACCAGACTAACTACTGCCTACTTCATCTTAGGGTCTCTGTAATTCCCAGACACCATCCCTTTGAGACATTTTCAGCAATGAAAAAATCTGTGACACACTGGCCCCTTAAGGACAAACGTAATGGAAAGCTAATTTGAATCAATTTTTAAGTAAATAACAAAGGTCAATTTAAAAACTTTTAAGCTGATATAGTTACCTAGTTTTAAAGCTTGTCTCTACACTCCACTAAAGGAGTATTCTCCAAATGAAAGGGTGTAAGAAGAGCCTGAGTTAGCATCTGAATTGAAAATAAAATCCTAATTTCAGCAACCCTGCACATTAAATCAGTGAAACACTCAAGTTTTTCACAGAAATACGACTTTTTGCAATTCTGGAAATTAATTACAGATAAACATTCGACTGTTGGGAGCAGAAGATTGGTTCTGAGCTGCCCCAACAGTGGGGCAGGGGGTCCTGTGGCCCTGCCCAACTCACCTGTGTAGCACTGGGGCAGCACGGCCCCAGCCCGCTGGGTTGTACTGGAGTGCACCGGGATATAGTGGGCCAAACTGATTTATACAGGTCTGGAGCAGGTTGTACAGCTTGGACCAGGTTCAGACTGGGGTTACAGAGAGATGTGCTGGGACACATTTGGTTTATTCAGTCTAGAGAAGAGGAGAGTGAGGGGAGACCTCACTGTGGTCTTCAGCATCCCCACAAATGGAAGTGGAGAGGCAGATATCGATTTCTTCACCCTCATGACCAGCAAAAGGACTCAAGGAAATGGCCTGAAGCTGAGTCCAGGGAGGCTTAGGTTGGATATCAGGACAAGGTTCTTCACCCAGAGGGTGGTTGGGCACTGGAACAGGCTCCCCAGGGAAGTAGTCACAGCACCACAGGGTTCAAGAAGTGTTTGGACAACACTCCTGGGCACGCGGTGTTACTCTTGGGGATGGTGCTGTGCAGCGCTGGGAATAGGACTCGATGATCCTAGTGGATGCCTTCCAACTCAGGGTATTCTGTGGTACGAGGCTCAACTGGTTGATACTGGCCTGAAATGGGTTATACTGGGATGAGCGGGGAAATCCTGGGATCTACGGGGCCCGACTGGTCCCGGCGGTTCAGGCCTGGGCCAAACCACTTCCACAGCCCCGCTTCGCCGCCACCGCCGCCACCCCTCGCGCGCCCCTCCTCCCGCCGCCGCGCGCACGCGCCNNNNGGCGCTGAAGCGGGGTGGTGGTGGTGGTGGCGGCGGCGCCGCTGCTTCGCGAGAGGATCCCGGGCGCGCGCGGCGGTGCCGCGGACAGCTCGCGGTGAGCGCGGCGCCCCCGCCCGACGGGTCCCGCCGGCCGTAGGGGCGGCCGCGCCGGGAGGAGACGCTGCTGCCGCCGCCGACCCGCGGCGCGTCCCTCTCCTTCCTGTGCCGGCGGCGGCGGGGCGAGGGCTGCCCCCTCCTCCGTCAGTCGCGGCGGCGGCAGCAGCAGGAGCAGCAGCAGNGGGATATAGTGGGCCAAACTGATTTATACAGGTCTGGAGCAGGTTGTACAGCTTGGACCAGGTTCAGACTGGGGTTACAGAGAGATGTGCTGGGACACATTTGGTTTATTCAGTCTAGAGAAGAGGAGAGTGAGGGGAGACCTCACTGTGGTCTTCAGCATCCCCACAAATGGAAGTGGAGAGGCAGATATCGATTTCTTCACCCTCATGACCAGCAAAAGGACTCAAGGAAATGGCCTGAAGCTGAGTCCAGGGAGGCTTAGGTTGGATATCAGGACAAGGTTCTTCACCCAGAGGGTGGTTGGGCACTGGAACAGGCTCCCCAGGGAAGTAGTCACAGCACCACAGGGTTCAAGAAGTGTTTGGACAACACTCCTGGGCACGCGGTGTTACTCTTGGGGATGGTGCCGTGCAGCGCTGGGAATAGGACTCGATGATCCTTGTGGATGCCTTCCAACTCAGGGTATTCTGTGGTACGAGGCTCAACTGGTTGATACTGGCCTGAAATGGGTTATACTGGGATGAGCGGGGAAATCCTGGGATCTACGGGGCCCGACTGGTCCCGGCGGTTCAGGCCTGGGCCAAACCACTTCCACAGCCCCGCTTCGCCGCCACCGCCGCCACCCCTCGCGCGCCCCTCCTCCCGCCGCCGCGCGCACGCGCCCAGCCATTCTCTCGCGCGCCGCCGCCACTTGTTTTGGAGGCGCGCGTGGTCCTCTCCGATTGGGCGNCGCGGCAGGGAGCGGTGGCCGGGCAGGGATGCCCGCCGGCTGTGGGTAGGGCTGCGGAGCCCTCGCGGAGGGACAGCAGGGCAGAGGCGGGAGGTGAGGTCACTTCGGGGGGTCGTAGGGGAGGGGGAGCTCTGGGCCGTGTCATGGGCAGGCTCCCCGCGGACAAGTCGGGAATCTCTTGTTGGAGTCTGTAGCCCACGTCCTTTCCCTTCCACACCCTGCGGCTGGCATTTACTGGGATCCAGCTCGGCGCCGGCGCCGCCGGTCTGTGGGGAGAAGTTGGTTGACCTGGGAACCACGGGTAGCATCAGTCAGTGGGATGTGTGGAGGAGCTCTGGGTTGGGTCATGCCCGTGGCTTCAGGCAGAAATTTCGGTGCCCTGATGAAGTCTGTGAGAAGCCATATGTTCCGATGGTGGTACCCGGGCTTGGCTTGTGCCTAGGTCGGGTCTGTTTGCCCACATCACAAGCAAGGATGAGAACACTCATTCCTTCTGTAAACTGCCTTCAGAGCTTTAGGAGAACACGTGTCTGTAGTTAAGAGCTCGATGTTCATCCACCCTGTGACCGTGACTGAAATGATAGCTGGTGTCAATTAGGAGAGGCTTTCAGCTGGGCCAGAGACGTTGGAGTGAGTTTATAGAAGAATACACCGTCCACGTGGAGCAAAGCTTCTCCTCTGGATTATTATTTTTCTTACAGTTTCTAAATTTCCATGTTGCATAATATGCTGTACTGTAAGTGGCCACCCAAGGCGGTGATGACAGTAACATAGGTAACTTTTACTGCAGCTTTTTTTGTTGTAAGTCGAGGTTGTCTCTGATTGACAGTATTTTGGTAACTATTTTAGCATAACTAAATGCTAATTGAAATGGAGTTCTTAAAGAAGCCCTTAATATAAGTGGCATGGGGTTTAATGTGATGCTTGGCAGAGAGATTGGTTGTTGCTGTTTCATAAAATTGTTAGCATACTGAGTTCAGACTTTGGCTTGTGCAGGGAAAGATAAGCTAACCAATAGTTCTTGGAGTCATGTTACTAAGACTGTTCTCTCATTCTGCAGCCATGGCGAAGTAAAATGTCTGAGGAACAAAACAAGGTGTCCCAGGTGCTCTTCTAATTGTTGAAGCAATTAAAGTACAACAGCCTGATAACACTAATAAGGTTGTTTATATGAATAGATTGCTTATTATTATATGCATTTGTTCAGCTTTTTTCCTCAATATTAAAGTGCTGACTGTGTTTTTCTTTCTAGATTTCATAAGGAGAAATTGATGCAGGTTGGACATTGACCTTTTCTTCTGAAAGGTTGATTTATCTTGGAGAAGAGAAGTTAAAAGTTTCACTTCTCCAGTATGGCTCTGATACGTGTTTAAGAACTAAACTAGATTTGACAACACCTGGAAGTACTTTGACAAGCATATTGGAGATGTAGAAAAAATAGCAGCTACACCATGTCAGATGACTTCTTGAACACAAATGATAGGCTAATGCTTTTCGAGTTTATTTAGAGCTCAAAGTAATTAACAGATGAAAAGAAACCATGATACTTGTCCATTGTTATAGAAGTGTGATAACTTACAGTATAGTTTGACTTTATATTTGTAGACTAAGTTAACTAGTGTAGTTCAATTAAAAAAAAGGGAAAGTACTGATTGTATGAATAACAAAGTAGGTTTTGCAATATGTAATTTTAACTGTGTAGTACACTGTTCTTATTTTGATATCACCAGTTTGAAAAGACAAATTCATTGGATCCAGATGTTGACAAAAATGAAACTATTTTCTGCAGGTTCTTGGAGTGTTGCACCATAAGTGAGAACACTGAAGCCTGCACTTAGACTAATTAAAAAACCTTCTGACTGGGCTGCTTGAAGCCAGTGTTGATGTTGCATCACTGTGCTGTGAACTGACTGCACTGCTGTGCAGTATTAGTGTTTCATATATGCTGTTAAAGTATTTTATAATTTGTGGTTTCCTACAGGTACAGTTTAGTTTAATTTTAGAGCATGCTTTCCAAGGAAACATTGATTTTGCAATTTTATGTATACAGGGAGCTAACTATTCCAGTTCTGAAAAAGCAGTGAGGAGAAAAAAAGTGGGAAAGTTAGTTTGCTTGCTCTGGTACTCTAAATTAATACTTCTCTTCATAATTTCCTAGATCAGTTCTAGTTTTTGAGGATTCATTTCTGAAACTTCATTGATCTAGGTAAACTGTACTGCATTTTCAAAGTTGTTCTTAGAATTGAAGTCTTAATTAAATAAAAAGGCTGCAGCTATTTATTTTTCCATGAGGATTAGACACTGAGTGTAACTATTGCATTTAGCTGGGACATTTTTCCCCTGAAAAAGCATTTTCCATTTTGCATAGATGGTAAAATTATTTTTATAAGCAGTGGATAGTCTTACGAGCTGGTCATCAAAATAGTTTCCTACTCTTTATCTTCTCAGTCCAAAAAAACTTTCTCGTATCATCCTATTTATACAGTTCAGTGATATTGGAGCAAAATGTTCAGAGTTATCTTTTTGCCTTTTTTTATGTTATAATGAAATGTTATGCTGTTTGCTTTGTGGTATATTGTTACCTGTAAGGGCTGCACCTTTACGGATTTCTGCCAGTGTGTGATCAATAAGAAAATTTGAAATTTTAAATTAAATTATTACAGATTAAAGTGCATGGGGGTTTATTTCTGTAAGTGTCATTAATAACGAGTTTTTTCTTCTGACTTTGGAGCTGGTAGTCATGTAGGCTGTGAAAAACCTGTAATTACACATTGGCTCTTTGACAGTTGTTTGCCCAGGTTTGAAGTCAGATAACATTAACAAGGCAAACATAGTAGCAGGAAAAAAACATAACAGCAGGAAAAAATTTTGGTTAAAGTGAGTTTACTTAAATTAGTTTTACCTCATTGCCGTATCTGCTCTACAGAATTGTGACAGCCTATTTAGTGCCTCAGGAAAAATTAGGATCTCCATAAGGTGCATTTTCTACTTAAGTGCTTTATTGCCATATCCTCATCTCTTTATTCTCACAGAGTTGGGAAAAATCTATTTTCCAGGCCTCCTTTATACTTCATAAACAAGCATAAGCCCACAATTTGTTTTCTAGTGGCTCTTTTACATCAAGCTTGGTTATATAAGAGTATGTGTTCTGTGAAGTGCAGGAGTGATTTATCATGCATAAAACAGATTAGATGATTTCATAATCTCATCTGTGTGAAATCTGGGGAAGAAAAAAAAGCCAGAAAATATTTTCTGTCTCCTTTTCCACATAACATTTTAATACTTAGGAGTTCTTCTAATCCCCTGCAAGATATAGGATGTGTGGGCATTTCTATTAAATAATTTCTAGGCCATAATGGATGTCAATGAAGATCAGAAGCAGTAAGCACCAGTGTTTGGTTCCATTCCCTTTTAAACATGTCTGAAGCCTTCAGACATGCTTGTAGTAGTTTAAGAAGCTATGCCTAAGTGAGCTGGTTTAGATTTACTGAAATTTATTATATAACTATTCATAGAATCCCACTTTCAGTATTTCCACCTTTCGATAAGACTCTGCCAGGGTCTCAGCAAGAGTGTTGCCATAGTCTGTGACATTAGTTGGAGCTGCCCTTTCTGCTATGTGCCCAGTCCTGCCTTCCCCCTTTCTGTGTTGGCAGTAGAACTTCTGCCCTTGCAGTGTGTGCTGCTTTTCGTAAAGGTGGTCTTAACCTAGTACAATAGCAGTACAGCTTGCTGTCCTGGCACAAGGAGAGGGATGAGATCTGGAGAAGTCATACTCAGTTTCATGATAGATTCACAGCACTGAAATATAGATCCCTGTGCCTGGTTTTCCTTGTGGTTATTTGTTGAATTTATTTGTGAAATTGGAAACTTCTTGGGCAAAGAAGAACCTACACTCCATTTCCCCGTGCCTCTGAGGAAACTAGATGGAGTGTTTTCACACTTTGAGAAGAAATATGAAAATAAGATGACACTGTGTGTAGAGTTTTTTTAGGCAAGTTGACTAGTGAGCATTTGGTAGGAGAACAGTTGATATGCAACTTTGCTAATATACCATGAGTTTGTAATTTGGAAAATCTTGTTACTCATTCTTCAGAAAGTTCTGTATGCTGAAAGCTTCAACAAATTTCAGGGGTGAAATTGTTAATCTTGCTAACATTGATTTAACAATGCATTTGGAGGTGGGCTTAAGCTCAAAATGCTACAGTTTTGTTTTATGAGGTATGTTACAGAATATTTTGTGATGAGAAATATTTGCTATGGAACTTCATTTCACTAGTATTTCTTTCAATTACCATCTTTTTCTCTTTAAAGGATTCTTCTGCAGTGAATATTCTATTTCTGTATTAAAAATAAATGTTTATGTATTTTTTCGATAGCTCACAGGAGTCCTAGATGATTGTTTATGTGACATAGAAAGCATTGATGACTTCAATACTTTCAAGATCTTTCCCAAAATACAGAAACTGCAAGAACGTGATTACTTCAGATATTACAAGGTACACTTAGAATGGTATTTTCCTGAATAACTTAAATAAAATGCAGAAAATATAGGAAGGATTGCATATCAAGTCAACTTGCCAGTGTTATGCTGCCTATTAGAAGCCCACAGCTCTTTAATTTGGTTGAAGCAGTCCCTGACAGTTACATTGGTAATAAGTCTTGTTTGCTATGTTCATCCTGGAGTGGGTGACAGTAAATCATTACTGCTTTCATTAAATTGATAAGTGGTAATTTTAAAGATAGTGCCTTTCTACTGCTGCATCTGGACAAGGATCATATTTTAGCAATTTTATGGCAGCATGCAGTGCTTATCTTCTAAGAAATGTGTGTAATTTGAAATGGAAATATTGCCATGATTTACTATTCTGATAAGTTGCTGTCTTATTTCTGATTTGTTTGTTATTCTTTTGAAAAATAGGTAAAACTGTTCCTTTTCCAAGTAGTATGCAATATCACTTTTGATTACTTGAAGCATTTTTTTCTCTGTGTTACTATCTGATGTGCAAATGAAAATTTGAAGCCTGATACTTCTGTTTTCAGATATGCTTAATTTGAAAGTGAAGTTGCATTTTGACTCAGCTAATCAGGGAGCTGCCTGCCACTGGAAAAAGAAGCTCACACTTCTCTCGGGCAGCATCCTGCCCCTTTGTTACTTTTACCTCTCAGGCCAATGCCTGAGACCCTCTCAGGTCTCTTTAACCTGGTAGATATTTACTTTGGGTATTTCCATTTGTCATTTGGTAGGGGCTTTTGTTGGTAAGGTTTTGTTGATTTTGTTGGGTGGTTTTTTTTGTTGGTTTTGGGATTTTTTCTCCTCAGGACGTAAAAAGCCATCTAGCCGATCTGGAATCGCATAAATATTAAACTCACACAAGATGGGGTTATGAGTGTGCAGAAGGAGAAGAAAGCCCTAGAAAGCACTTCCCTTTCTAGCCTGAGCAAGCTACCTTCAACTTCACCTTGAATCTCCTGCTACATGATACGGTTCTAAAT
Organism: Irena cyanogastra; assembly: GCA_013397155.1. Classification (NCBI taxonomy): domain Eukaryota; kingdom Metazoa; phylum Chordata; class Aves; order Passeriformes; family Irenidae; genus Irena; species Irena cyanogastra. The sequence goes on along the minus strand of VWZV01008301.1, from coordinate 336,439 downwards.
TCGCTTTTCAGGAGAAACAGGATATGTGCAACTTCAGTACTAATACGTCACATAGTAGTGGTAATGAGATTGTCCAGAGGGAACAGAAAGATACAAAATAAAGTAGTGAAGATGGGGAGCCACAGGTACATGAGATTTCATACAACAGTAATTTCATCTTGCACATTTAGAGCTAATGTTCATTTCAACAGCAGTTCTGCAGATCATACTCTGCAGGTGTGTTGAAATCCTGCCTCATCTTTTATTCTGCTCTTACGGGCAGTTCCAAGGGCCTGTATGCAGTCCACCCAGTACCACACTTTACCTAGTACTTCCAGTGATGGCAGGGAAGAATTTGTGTTGAACAAGCGAACTGAGTAAGTCAGTCAGAACATTCTTCACCCTTTCCTGTTTCAATAAGCAACGGCTCTTTTGGTGTCCCTGTGCAGAATGATGGAAGTGCTTTTAAGTGCATAAATGATGTGGAAATTGTGAAGGTAGGTGTTGTGGTTTAGGAATGGTACTCCTCACCAAACCACGCACCACTCACTCTCCTTCCCGTTTTCCTCTCCATGCTGTATCATGATGGAGATAACAATTGGAAGCACAAAAGGTAAAGATCACAGGTTGAGATAAGAACGGTTTTCTGGAAACAGCGGTGAGATAAGAAAATGAACAGTAATAACAACAATACTAATGACAGGGGGTATAAGAAGTGATTTACACGGAGGGGAAAACAATAATAGACAGTATCAGATGATTCCCTCTGTCGTGTTTTCTTGACTGGAAAGAACCCCTTTTCCCCTGCTCCTGGCAATGATGTGTATAGAAGAACTCAAACCTTAATACTAAATGGATGAAGCAGTTTTTATTTAAGGGCAGAGAAAACTTCATTATGTCTTTTAGAAATTGTGCTAGGTGGTTTCTAAATAGTAGAACACTTCCCAATGAAAGAAATAAAGAAATAAACATTTATGTCTCTAGTTTTATACATCAAAACACACAAACTGTGGAAACTTCATGATCAAGAATCTGTCTTTTAATTTGTGAAAGGACTGAATAATACTCTTAGTGATAATAATGAAATCCAATACCTCTTACCCGGAAGAAGATGGGATGTTCTATGTAGGCAGTACATGATTGGCTTGATAAAAGTACAAGTGCTATACAACCTCAGTTTGTGTATGTACTGGTTTTCAGTGCTCTTCAGTCATTCTGGGACTAGTACATCTTGGTTTGTGTGTGTTCTTTCTGAATTAATCTGCAGTTTAGGCAGCAGTATTCTTTTATTTACAGCATTCCTCTGTGTAAAAACAGTGGCTGCCTAGTTACTTATACCTTCCTCAGTGCGTAAGCATTTTTTATTGTGAGAGTTTACTTTGAAGAAGGTTGTAATTTAACTATGTTAGCTGGTCTTTTTTGATAGAAATTCGTGGGAGGCGAAAGTTTTATGTGATAGGTCTTACTGTGAAGGTGATGTAGAATGTAAAACTATTTTGTGCTTTATTGGAAAATATATGAATGAACAAGTACAAAAACTAATTTTGCATTATTTTTTTCTAGGAATGGTACTTGTTCATTGAATAGAGGAAATGGGGGGAAGCAACCTAAAATCTCTGCTTTTATTGTATCTGTTCTTGCAGGGTTTGAGCTGTAATGAGAAAATATTTGTCATCACTTTATACTAAGAAGTCATACCATCTGCTAAATGTCTTGTCAGGGTTTTTTTTGACTGAGGAATATCTTTAACATTTTAAAATAACAATCTGTTCTTAGTTTGATTTTGAAATCCAAAATCATCCAAGCTCTTGTTTGAATGAGTTAATTTCAATTTAATAGTGAGAGATTTAATTTTTGGTTTATTATGTGTTTGTGTTCATTCACTGGAGACCATTATCATTAACAGTTTTACTGCACAAAACTTCATCTTATGCAGTTAAACTAATTAAAAGACACCAAATGGCAGACCAAACTCCCTCAAACCCCCCTAGACTTAAAATACTTAATATAACACTTTTTTCCTTGTATCCTCCCTTTAATTTAAAGGATTTCCTGATACTGAGAGCTTTCTTCTACAGTGCCTTATGTAGGTGTGGATTGTTAACTTCTTGTTTTGTATATTTAGGTCAACCTGAAGAGACCATGCCCATTTTGGGCTGACGATGGCCATTGTTCTATCAAAGATTGTCATGTAGAGCCTTGTCCTGAGGTATGGATCAAATAATATATAATAGAAAAAGGGATTTTGGCTAAAAATTTGCCAATTTGCAGTGGCTAGTACTATAGTAACATATACAATACTTATTAGTGAGAACTTAAATTTAAGTAAAAGTGACAAATTTCTTTTCCATTCCAAAAGTAGAACTACAACCAAAATATTTTAAGGTCTTAGTCATTTTATGAAGAAAGCAGATACCTTCAAGAATAAGTCTCTTCTAAGCTCTAGCACCATTTTGCTTATAACATATTGAAAGGGTAAAGGAGCAAGTTAATTTTTCAAAAAATAAGTTTGCTTTGACCTCTATAGGAATGATACCTAATTTGTAGATTTTAATCAAGCATAAACATTTCTATGAGCAGTGTAAAAGCTGTGATTTATTTTTTGTTTTTAGAGCAAAATACCTGTTGGAATTAAGGCTGGGAGCTCTAATAAAGTAAGTACTCCTTCATTTTCAAAGATCTTTCTGATTTTATTTTAAATCTTAAATTTATAACAGCTGTGTGACTTTTTAGTACAAACCTTCAGTGTTTGCATACTGATGAAATAGTTAACTGATCAATTCCTGGGTGTGGCTTTACCTTTTTACCTTTATGTATAATAGTGTTTCTGACAGAACTGGTCCTGTTGTGTCATTTTGAGTCTGTTGTTGCTGGAGAGCTGGTGCAGACTGAATCAATGAATGAAAAGGGAAAGTGCATGGCCACAGAGTGCCTGATGCAGAAATGTTGCTTCATTTCTGAGTACAGGCCACCTTTTAAAAATCTGTAGGCTAAGATGCACAGAGGCAGTAGCAGCGCAATCTTTTTTAACAATCATAAATGATCACAACATCTAATATTAAAAGAACCCAAATGATTGCATGGAGCTCTGCTATGCCTTATTTTCAAGAAGTCATTAGTCCAGAGATGATTTGGTCGTTAGTGTAAAGACAGTTTAGGCCGAAGTGGCCAGTGCAAACTTAAGTAGTCAGTCTGTGCTGTTGACTTTTGCTTGCATCTCTCCAAGCCATCCTTTCTAGATCACCAAGTGATCTTAGCAAAGCCAAAAAGTCAAGAGGCTATATATGCCTAGAAAGAGAGGTCAGAGCAGAAAGACTACCTACACATGCCACACACAGTACCCAAGGATTTCAGCAGTTGATGAGATTATGGTGCCCAAATGAGAGATCTTCCCATTGAGAGTCTTGGCTGTGTTGTAGACACTTAACCTCAGATTAACTATCATATCTCCATCTTCCCCAATGCTTTCTACCTCACTGGGCAGACTGAGTGTAGTTCATCATATCATAAAGGACTTAGGAAAAGGACTGTTTGCATTAGGTTTAGATCTCATGCCAAAAAACGTTATCGGAGATAGCTGAGATGAATACTTCATTGTGAATTGATGGCTTGTGTGCTGCTCTCTGGAACAGAGCAGGCAAATCTGTCCAAGCTTTAGCTCGAGAGAAGTCTTGTTTCTTTCATACATACATTGTTAACTCACTCTGAAGTAAAGACTGCCCCTTCGTTTAAAGGTTCCTGGTAACCAGAGAAGAAAAATCTTTCTCACTGACATGACCTAAATGTCAGTCGTTTGCCATTCCAGCACAAGCAGCAGTAGTTGTTCTGAAAAGCTGGCACTATCTCTGGGCAGCAGATCTTGTGTTTTAGCTGAATAATCTGTTGCCAGTTCTCTTTTTCATTGACTCTTTTATCTTCCAAGCTTGATTGTAGAGAAAATGACTCCTGGGATGCCATAATGCCTCCTAAAGAGAGGGACTGTAAGACATTAAAAACTGTTTCAGAAAGGATTCTTTCTGAAGTTTGAGCTTCCTGATTGATTAATCTTGAGAGCCATAAATAAGTTGTTAAATAGTAACCAAAGAGTATGCTGTTCTTTAGATCCTTCACATGAGCATATCAGATTGGATTTAGGAAGTGAAAAAGTGGATGCCTTTTGCTTTCACCACAAGAAAAAGTGAGATTCTTTGGGAAGCTGTCATTTGCTGTATGTTCGCTACAGTGGTTTCCTTTGAGTTGCCTTGTGGGTTGTTGAAACCAACTCCACTACTGAAAGTTAGGCAATTCTGTACCTTTGATCTGTAGTAGAAGACACTAATACATGCTGCTTTTCTATTAGAGAAGCACATAATTCTGGGTGAAAATTGTCGTCGGAACAGACATGGATCTTACCTATGCCATTTTCTTACTTCTAATGGTTCAGTTAAATGATCTTTCATACAGCCAATTAAAAATCGACAATCTCATTTAGTACCCCTTTTAAGGAGATATCAAATTAATTTTAGTATGAATGTTTTGTTTCAAGAACTGTGCAAATACTGTGCTATTAGCCTGTGCTAACTTCCCGTTTGGTGAAGTCTTATGCCTTATGGCTTATCTGTAAAGTACTGGGTTAAAGAAAAAGGGTATCTTCTTCCCTGGGGACACATGTACGTCCAATTTCTCTCTTTCGTTCTGATAGTGTCGGTCTTGGAAAGCTGAAAATAACCAAAGGCATCTTTTTAATGAGAGTTAAAATCTCTTGAATAGATACACTCACGGTAGAATCCTGTGGAGAGGTTTTCTGCAGCTCTTGTCCAGTTTCCCGTTGCCTTTCTCTCCTGATGTAGAGGAGCTTGTAAACTTCTACATTATTTAGGTTTTTGTGGGGGATTTTTTGTTTGCTGAACAATGAAGAAAACAGTTTTTTTGAACGCTCATCTAGCTGCAAAGACTGAGGTTACACTTGTACAGCTTCTCCATAGGAGTGCAGTTAGCAATAGAGGATGTCTTTTTAATTCTTGACACTACCAAAAGCCTTTTGAAATAGTGCTGTAGAAGCACACAGTAATTTCCTTTTCTATAGTTCTGTTGCATTTGAGTGGTGAATGCATATTTTGTAGCTAGACATTAAAGCTGTATTAATCTTTGAAGCAGGGGACAGGATACAGTAACTCCAGGTTACAACATTCAGCTTTGTAATTTACTTCCTGCCCTTCTCTTCTCTGTTTTTGGGTTTG
>VWZV01008301.1:164105-329120 GCA_013397155.1 Irena cyanogastra | reverse complement strand
CTAATGCCAAGTATAGTGTCTCCTATTGTGATTTGGCAGAAGGTTAGAAATGTATCTTGTTGTAGAATTGCCTCTGTTTGCAGAGTTGAGCTGGTGCAGATATGATAAAACAGAATAGGTTGTTTTTGTTATTTCAAGGTGTTGCTCTGCACCCTGGAGCAGAGTTCCCAATCTTAACTTTGCTTACATTTTGCTGTCAGTAGTGTGGGATTGGTAGTTCTGTGCTGCACACAGTCACAGAAGAAAGATTTTGGCACTGTTTGTGTTTCATAGTGTGGAAGCTTCAAACTACTTGTCTCTCTAGTACAGTGCACCTTTGAGAATGCTAGAGTGAGAGGAATGCCATTATTGTTAAAATAGGTTAGGACAAATCATATTCATAGAATACTTCAGCTTAGAAGAGGGATTTAGACATCTAGTCTCCCAGTAAAAAGTAAGGCACTAACGATTGTAGCCTTCATTGAAAGTACAGGTTATGAAAATAGGGTGATTCCTCCCTCCCCCACCCTCAGAGTGACAGCTGCTAAAGTAGCACTTTGAAATGTGTTAAAAATGTATTCTATGAACATATTTTACCAAGCTCTTACTGAAGGAAGAGAAGCCACTGCAGTTTGTTCAAATAATGGTGAAATCTTTGTCTCAACATCAAGTTGACTTTTGAAAGTATTGCAGTTGATGCCTGCTTGAATCTCATTGCAATTAACAAGGGGTAGCTCCATATATTGTCAAGTTTCAGATATACTGACTCAGAATCCACTTCCAAGATATATGTGCATTGTATTTCTTTCAGAAGCTCTTATTTGCATTGTTTATTTTAAAGTTTAAAATCAAATTTACTTTTTTTCCCCTCAGTAACCAAAGTAAGGAGGCTTTCATTGACTGGGCAAGATACGATGATTCACAGGATCATTTTTGTGAACTTGATGGTAAAATGTTTAAGCTTTTTCAGAGTGTTTGTTTATTTGCTGTCTCATAAAAATGCAAAAGATCATGGTTGCTGTACAAATAACCATTTTTAAGAATTTTTAATTTTGTCCCAAGTGACAGAAATGTGACAGTTGATATCATACACACGAATTGCAAATTTTTTGCAATTTTACAAGGACTGTTTGGTAGCTTACACAGCGCACATTCACTGTTACCTCCTTTTAGTACATCAAACAGAAGATACTTATGTAAATAGAAAAGATGGTAGATGGGAGGGGGCTAACACTTTTTAAAGAAGCTTCTTACAAAAAAAATTGCATCTAGCACAAATATAAGACAAATGGCTTGCAGCTGGTTGTTTCTTACTACTATATTGTTCTGTTGCTATTTTGCTGTGCTTGGACTGAGTTTGTTCCTCTTCCAGCCTCACTGTTTACAAATTATTTCTGCACCCTTATTTGTAAGGACTTTCTTACTGTTAAAACATTAGGATACTCGATTGTGTCTTTCCTCCACGTACATGAGTCTTTTTATTTGCTTGTAACATTCAAAGTTCAAAGAAGTGTTTTTCAGATAAGTGTGAGAATTGCCAGCTTCCTGATTGACTACTGAAGTCCTTTTTAATAAATACTTTAGAAAGCTTTCTATGCTAGGAATATTTAGGGCATAATGCTAGATGCTTTCATCTACCTTTGGGCTTATGTCTGGTGTCACCTGAGAAAGTAGCAGCTGCAGTGGGCTTAGCAGCTTCAGTTCTCTTCCAGCACTTCTGCTGTGTCTGATCTGAACGCTTTCTATATGAGCTGTTTCTGTAACAGGTGATGAGCATTACTGTAGATCTGGACTGTTATATGGGATTATCTGCTGTTGTCTCTACTATCTCCAAGTTGTCTACATACATTTTTTAGTAATACTGAGCTGTGAATGGTATAGTTGAGGAGCATATCTTTTAGAAATAACACTAACTTAAGTAGTTCCTGATTCTAATTCCAACTCTCCTTATTTCATGCCCTGCTGAAGGAGGAGGTCCCCAGCTGTGTTCTTCCAGTGTGATTTTTTTTCACACTGGCTCTGGTGTGCATCTTTCTGCATGGTTAACTGATTAGGCTTACCTAAATAGCAGGAAAGTAAGTTACCATTTCCCTGCCACCTCCCACGCTGTTGTGATGAACTGGCTTATTGGGTGATTTTGTGATCTGGAGCAGGGAGAGTGAGAGAATGACTACTGGGTCACAGGGCGGAAGTAGAAACCCTTGCTCTCTTCTCCTCTCTTCCTGTTGGGCTTAATCATAAACTAGGTAAGGGAATTGATCTAGCTGAAAAAACTACTAACCCGGGTCAGTTTTCCATCTTTCTGTTGCATGGCTCCACAATACACATAGACTCAGTTGTATGTGGATGACGAGAAGAAAAATAGACTCTGAAGTGATGAGGGAGTGTAGGAACTGCTTAGGTTAGCCACACTGTCAAATAAATAAGTAAAGCTGTAATTTGACTTTCTCTCATCTGGCACTCATTGTTGTGTGTCTTGTATCAGTCTCCTTTCTTTGTTTTTGCTGCTGCTGCTGAAGCAATGCTTAAACGCTCATGCAGAATCATCTCTTCTTTTTTAAGAGCAGTTTCACTCTCTGTTTCTCTGGGGTTTTTTTGATATCTGAGGAAGTACTACGTGGCACTTCTTGGCCTATTCCTATGAATAAGTCTCTGGACTTTCCCCTTGTGTTTTGTGTGGGGTTTGTTTAAGCATGAGTTGGTCTTAACCTAGAATTTCGAAGAGGGGTGAATTTCTCCTGCTTTTACTGGTTGTAGCTTGAAGCTATTTCTGTTTCTGCAGTGGTTTTAAGCAGAGGGAGTCCTGTTTCACAATTTTCTTTGTATAAGTTACCTGAAATTTGTAGTGAACTTCTGAGATGAGGGTATAGCTTGTTGAAAGGCTGCTTAAGTAACGTGCTTTTTGTTGTAACCAAGAGATTGTTCTGCAATATGCTGAAAGTTTTGTACAATTAAGCAATGTGATTCAGACTTTTCTGCCAGTATATGAGGGTATTTGGAGGGAAAATGGATTTAGCTAATAAATTTACAGTATGTACCAGCTATAAGATGTACTGCTTTGATCTTGTCTTTGTTAAGAACCTGCTGTATGCAGTATATCCATTTCATTTCATAAAAGCAACTCCCTCAACCAAATACTGCCAGACAAACCCTGAATTTGGAGGCCTTTTAAAACAAAATGTTGTTTATGTCTTAGTCTAGGGTCAGGGAATGTGTTTATGGTAGACTTAAAGAAGCCACATAGATGATCATGAGACATTATAGAAATTAGAAACACACAGGAGACTTTGGAATAGACTATGTGCTTTTGAGCTTTGTATTTAGCATGTACATTGCTGCATTTTTACATACATGGCACTTAAAATCCAGCTGGAAGACGGAATAGTATTATGTGAGACCTCTTGTTTATGTTTAGTTCTGTGACACTGGTTAAGTTAAATCTTTTTCAATTGATCACTTAGCATGTGTAACACAGTTTTTCGTATTTAGATGAGAGATCTCCAGATGCACAGTATGTGGATTTGCTGCTGAATCCAGAACGTTACACTGGATACAAGGGGCCTTCTGCTTGGAGAGTGTGGAACAGCATTTACGAAGAAAACTGCTTCAAGTAATTGGGAGGGAGAGGAAGCCTATTTCTTGTACTTGTACCTCAGTTTAGCTAAAAACTGATCATTGTGTTTTCTAACTTATTTTTTAGGCCTCGATCTGTCTATCGTCCTTTAAATCCACTGGCGCCTAGTAGGGGTGGGTCTTGCCTGTTTTATTTTCCAATGCACTCCTTTTAACATAGTGACTTTGCAGTACAAAGGATACAGATAGCAATCTTCAGTCTGTAGGTGTGCTTTCTGCTTTTTTAATTTCCTCTGTAGAAGTAGCTGTACATTTTAAATATTTAGACTAAAGCTTGTGATACTTTATTACATACATGCCTAATCTTATTCCTATTAATAGGCTTATTAATGTCAGGTAAGCTGGTATGAAAACTAAATTGTAAGTCTCAAACTGTTTAGGAAGTGTCACACTAGTTTTCCAATTCGAATGCACTTTTGTATTCTTGTTTCTTTTTTCAAAAAGCATTTAATTCAGTCACTTCAGTTCATACTTATCCTGGTGTAATGTAGCTGTACATTTTTCATCCATAGTATGCAATGTACTGCAAGTGTACAAATAATTGCATTATTTGAAGGACTGGACACTTACAAAGAATCAGTTATGTGCGAAATTGTTTTTAAAAAAGTATTCTAATAACTTGGGAATTGTTTTCAAATTTAAGTTGAAAGCTATAACCTGGTGTTTCAAATGAATGAGCTTTCCTCTGTCAGTGTGTCTCATTTTCCTTAAAAATTGACTTAGCCAATAGATTCAGTTAAAAATCGCCATCTACTATAAAATCAAGTTATCTCAATATTTATAATTACTAAAAGCTAATATATTTCTGATACACATAAATAAAAAGAATTGTAAGAGTTGTTTAATGCAGGAAGGAACACTGGACATTGTTGAACAGTGCAAACTAAAGACTATGGATTCTCAAGCATTTTTCTGAAGCTAAAATACAGCTTTCAAGAATATATGAACCACCAGCAGCTATGATTTCAATTTCTTAGTGACTTCTATTATTACAATGGGTTAAGTCTTGTGTGATCTTGAGGAACAAGAATGGAGTGAAGGAAAGTAGCCTATTTTTTTATAAATTAAATAAGGTTTCCTGCAATTTTGAGTGTCTGTAGTGAAGTCTGTGTTTCATTACTGCTTTGCTGTGGAAATTATCTTTTTAATGCTTATGCTTTTTTTTTTCCCCTCTAAGGAGGAGATGATGGTAAGTAATCTTATTTTCCTGACCTGCAGAAATGAAGTAAGCATTAGAGAGTTTTGGATTTTGGATTTACTCACTTTACTGTTATTGAATTAGAGAGCAAGAAGGTTATGTGTCTGTTATTGAATAAGAGACTAGGAGAGTTAGGTTTTTATGCAGATTATTGGTCAGAAAATGTTTTTAAAGGACTCATACTTTATTTTGGAGTAAGGGGAAGGAGTGGAAAAGAGCAAAACACAAATCTCTTCTTGGTTCTTATTTTTGTAACCGAATATGTGTTGTGATAATGTTATTAGTTCTTCCAGAACCCCATTGATACTGATGTCAGATCCCTTAAAAGAAGAGGGACAATTTTTTTGTCTATTTTCTTGAATGCCCTTGATTTTGGGAAGACTGGGAGAGACTGGGGAGAAAGTATTTGATCTGCCTGCAGTGAGGCAGACTTTCAGATTTTTCCAGTCAGCTGAAAGCTCTTGGGCAAAAGATCTAAGTCTAAAGGAAACCTTTAGGCAGGTTAAGGCAAAGGCTGTCAGAATTGCACTCTGCCATAATGTCTTTCACCAGCAGTGCAAGTAATCAAACTTGTGCTTCCACACACTGCTGAATGCCCTGACCAGTAACTCAGACATGCTCATTCTGGTATTTCTCCTATTCTGTCCCCACCAGATTTAAACCAACCTCCATGTTAGCTGCTTCAGTGCCTATTCTCATTTTAATAGCTAAATTATTTGGCTTCATGTTAAATTTCGTGGTAGCTGATGTTGTATGCATAGTAATATAAAGATGCTGTAATGTTGAAAATGAATACTCTTCATTTAACTATGTACTTTGTATTCACAGGAGAATCTTTCTACACGTGGCTAGAAGGTAAAGGCTCTTGGATGAGTTAATATAGTGTTATGTTCACTAGAAGGAACACTGGCACTTCTTTAATCTCCTCAAATATTTTTCATAGTTTAGGCTTTTTAGTAAATTGTGCAGAGCTTCTAAGCATTGCTCAAATACTTACCTTGAAGGTCTTTAAAAATCTTCATTTACTTAGACAGCATACTCCTTAAACATTTAAGTGTTTTATCATAAAGAGGGAGTTCACTTCATTGCCAGTTACTTTGAATTTTCTGGTTATTTTAGGCATCTAAGTGGAGGCAGTAGTAGTAGTAATATTGGTAAGCATTATTATTTGGAAACAGCTTTAAAGAATGTTAAAGATTTTGGTGGCTCTGTTCCCAGTTTATAATCTAAGTCTGTGTGTTCAGAAGGCAAAGCAATTTTCTTTTTATTCATGTTGAAATGGAAATTATTATTGCAGTAGTAGCAATCAAAATCCCATTTTGGAGGTGTGCAGAAAATTAAGTGAGTCAAATGTACTTAATTTTAAAATTAGTTCATTCTGCCTTTTCTAAGCCTTTACTTGTCTGCTGGTATTGTAGGAAAGCATATAAATTTACATGCCTTTAAAAATGTAACATCTGTATGTGAGGACCCATGTCAGCCTCACAGGTAGGCTTCATCATCAGCTCTTCCTGCTTCCATTTGTGGAGATTGGAGTGGCAGGGAACTTGCCCAAACATATTTTTGAGAGGAACAAACTCTTAAATTTCAAGTGTAGTCTCTAACTTTGGTTCTAATTGGAATTACAAGTAATTTTTGCATATAAATTATATTCTGACATCTCAATGCCACTGTATTTCCATTTATGCTGTAGAAGTCTGTATTCATCAAGTCATATTTTCCAAGGTTCTGTCCTGTGCATTTAAATCTTCCATGAATTTACAGTTGAGCTATGAAGAGGTATTTTTGCTGTTTTCCAGTGCAGTAGGGTTTTCTGGGCCTTTTGGTGTTTTTACTTAGGGCCGCTCCTCTAATTCAGTGGTAGCTCTAATTGCAATTAAGACAGGTCACAGTATATTTCTGATTTCCAGACCATTTAATTCAACATCAATTCAAATTGTTCAAACAGTATAGGCATCTTATTTGTGTGTAGCAATTTATCTGTGCCAATTGAACAGATCCTTATTTGACTGTGTTTACTAGAACACTAGAATAGCAAGCAAGAGATATCAAATGTCATTCTTAGTATTGCTTTATAGAAAAAATAGGAAGTAAACTTTTCCTATTACGGCTATAAGGGCTTAATGACAATACTCAAGTGCAATAATTATAATTTTTGAAAGTCAACAATGCAGACTTGCATCATTAAAATGTCAGGGTATATTCATTTTAATGAATTATTTTCAGTATTTAGTTTGGGATCTGTTTGTTGTTTTTCCTGGACAGGCCTGTGTCTTGAGAAAAGAGTGTTTTATAAACTCATTTCTGGACTCCACGCTAGCATCAACTTGCACCTGTGTGCAAATTATCTTCTCGAAGGTATGTCTGGGTAAAATTGCTGAATGGAATTCTACAATATCTGTAGTATGTATTTTGTTTTTTCTGAAAATTGTTGAGGTATGCTTAGTTGATTTTATGTTCTAAATGTGTCTCTTTTACGTCCCCTGCCCCCTTTTTTTTTTTCCTCTGTGTAGAAACATGGGGGAAGCCCCGCTGGGGACCAAATGTTAAAGAGTTCACTCGCCGCTTTGACCCTGCTGAAACGAAAGGAGAAGGACCAAGGAGGCTCAAGAACTTGTATTTCTTATATTTGATAGAGCTGCGTGCTTTGTCAAAGGTTGCTCCATACTTTGAGCGTGCAGTTGTCGACCTTTACACCGGCAATGGCCACGAGGATGCTGAATCTAAAGCTCTCTTACTAGATATCTTCAGGGATACCAAGTAAGGCATAAGGGTTTTTTATCAGTAGTTTGAAATTTCCACTTATATTTGGAAGTGAGAATAGGTGACTCCTTGGTAGGATAGGACAAGAAGGAGAGTGGAACGAAGAAATAAAATTTAAGTACTGGGAGAGATTGAGGGGAATTTGTACGTTTGATAGGAGAGATCGGTATATTCAAACCTCAAAACTATCAATCTTTACAAACAAACAAAAAGCACTCAGAAAACCCCAAACAGCTCAACACCCTGGGCTACTCCCTATGTGTTTCTTTTTCTGATTCTTCAGTATGAGATGCACATGATTTGTTTTGAAAAGGAAAGTAGTACATACAGTCTTTTAATAGTCCACTGACTAATTCAGCTCTTATCACAGATTTAACCTCTAGTGGTTTGGCCATCCCCTCTTACTTCTATTTATTGCATAATGTTCTTATGTTCAGTTTCTTTGCTCTCCTTTTTCCTAATTTTTGTGACTGGTAACATGTTGTGTGGTTTCATTGCTGTCCCTAATTGTGGTCTTGCTAGGTAATTGAAATGTAGTCAGGCAATGATCAGTTGGAAGGCAAACATTAAGCCAATTTCAGTATTAATTTGAACAAAACTCTGAATAACAGATTTCAAGTTACAGTGATTGAACAGTAAAACCAATACCACTGAGTAATTTTTAAGGCCTAATTTGCAAGGACTAGGAACTCTAAAAATATTTTACACTGATGGCATCAGCTGCTCACCAAGCTTAATTGAACACTGTAGTTTATGCCAGCATTTGGTTTTGATTGCATTTTGTCTTTATTAGGTCCTTCCATATGCACTTTGATGAAAAGTCCATGTTTGCTGGAGATAAAAAAGGAGCCAAGTCACTAAAGGTAAAGCTAGTTTTCTGAATGACATCCAAAATACCTGTTTTGGAGTTAGGCTGTGTTATTTTGGAAAGCCCTTCTGCCTACCACAAACACACTGCTGAGAGTAAAGTTTTATCCCTGCCTTTTCTAGAGCTGTGTCTGAGGCCTGTTAATCAGCTTTGTGGTAAGGTGCTGTCCTGATCCAAGCAGACTGAAATCTCTGGCTTTGTGTTTTGAGTCTGGCATGAGGACTGTGGTGGGGCAAATGAGTATTACCAGTAAACACAGTGGTGCTTATTTTTAAGTAGAGAATCTGTTTCATAATTATCTGGATAAAAAGCACCCACCCAATCATTTTTGCTTTACAAAATGATGACTTATATAACAGAACACAATACACAGTATAATCTGGTAATAAAAATGTTAGAAAACATAGTTCCTAGACATGGGAACCTAATGGGAATGCTGTGCCTACCCATCATCTTCCGGTGTTAACATGCCACTGGTGTAAATTGCAATTCCACAGTTGGAGTGGTGCTTGGTAATGAAGTTCTGTTTTAATATTTATTAACACTTACAACACTTCCTTCAGTAGTAGTTTGGAATGTCATCAGCATTAAAAAAAATGCTATTAGAAAAGTGGCAGTGTTCTATCAGCCCAGCTAGTGTTTTTTGGACCTTAAAAAATTGAGATCGGCTTAGTTAGTTCTGCACTGTGCTTGCTCCTGCTCTGTCTGAAGTTGCACAGCAACAATCTACCCATAGTTTTGAACAGGAAATACCTTTTGTGAATTGTAACCTATATGTCAGAAAGGTGGTTTGTTCAAAAGGGATTTGAATAATGGGAGAAAAAATGGGCAGGGACACAGCTACATTACTTATAGCTCAGAAAATTTAGAGAAATTTGGTAGGAAATCAGTGTACAGAATCCAGGTATTACCCTACATATTCTGTATTTTTTGAGGGATTTTTTTAAAGAATTAAGTGTTAGAAGTGGCTTGGAAACCAGATTCTGGATTTACATGGATCTTTGTTATGGCCTGACTACATAAAGCAATTGTTTTGTTCAGTTTTGGTTAGAGAATTGATATTCTAATGGTACTAGGTTCATTAATGTTCTGTTTTTGTAAAGCTAAGATGTACATTAGCTTAAGCTTTTTTATTTTATTTTTAACTGACAGGAAGAATTCAGATTGCATTTCAAGAATATCTCCCGCATAATGGACTGTGTTGGATGTGACAAATGCAGGCTGTGGGGCAAGCTACAGGTACAGTTTGTTTTGAGTAGGTCTATGTGTTCTGGCAGGGCAGGTTCCAAGATAAGCATTTGTTTCATTTTGGCAGGACACCTCTTACCTTAGCATTCAGGCTTTCTGCACATGGCTGGTCTTTGGTATCCTTACCTATATATTAAAAATAGATACATGTTTAGTTTACCATTAAACATTTAAATTTTTTTTCAAATTGTTTACATCATTTAGTCAACAGCTGTATAGTTTACTAAAAGGTAGAGTTTGTGTTCTAAAAGAGTTACTTTTAAAGCAGGTGCTTCATGGTGAGATTTTACTAACAGTCAATATCTTACCTGAATTCAGTGATCAGATGAGCCTTGTAGAATGACTTATGGGAGACCTTCCTTTAAATACAGCACTTACTTGTTAGGGAATCCAGTGTGGTATTTCACTCCACAAATTGAGGTGTAAGAAAAAGAGGTAACTCAGATTTTCACAGTTTATGCAGAGGGCAGCAAATGAATGCAAAGGTGCGCAGTAAAGCTGAAAGTTGAAAACCAGTTTCATTTTCTTGGCTCCTACTTCTTTTATTTTACTGACAACAGTATTTTAAACCCCCAAACCAATGTTAAGTCCAGGCTGCGAAGTTATTTTGGAGTGCCTGCTTTACTATACCACTGTATTACTTATCCAAGTGCAGTCTTCAAAGAGTTTGTAGCATCAAAAATTTGGTGGTCTCTGCTGAATTTCTGGTGTTCTGCTTATCCTGTCCTAGTTAATGCTTCTGATGTATTGTTGTTATCCCTCCTGACTATGAACTAAAGAAGGCCAGATTTCCTGACCTGTAAAGTTCTCTTGCAGCCAGCTTCAACCACTTTTTGTCAAAATTGAGTGGTTGCTTATGTAGCCTAATTTAAAGTGAAAACAAGAAAAGCTACTTCTGTTCTATTTCTGCATAGAAAATAGGGGTTGAAATTGAAACTGCATTGTTTGCCACTAAAATTGAAGGTGGGAAAAGTGCATGTGTTGTGATACATCATAAAAAAAAAAACTTAGTTTGGCTTCAAAAGGGAAGGGGAGAGGAAAAGGGAGATGTGCTCCTGTAGGAGTGGGGCATCTATAAGGTAAGGGGCAGGAGGGAGCTGAAGTGTTGTAATGGGCATATTTTCATATATATAACCAAGAAGAAAATAGATGGGAAAAGAAAATATTAAAAAGACAAGGATGAAGAGCAAGCATACTTGAGGAAACAAATGCTCCTAAATAACTGACTGAACCTGGTACAGAATTGCTGTCATGCGTTTGCATTAGTGCCCTGGTTTTGTACAGTTATTTGGGTTGAGGGTCAGTATATAAGAAGTGATGCTAAAGTCTGCCTAGATTATTGTTTTCATCTTTTTTTATGGTTTTATGAGTATTTGAAGGAATGATCTGACTGATGTTAAAACATTGGACTTTTCTTATAGACTCAAGGCTTAGGAACTGCTCTGAAGATCTTGTTTTCAGAGAAAGAAATACAGAGCCTTCCTGAGAATAGCCCATCAAAAGGTTTTCAGCTCACACGGCAAGAAATAGTTGCTCTTGTAAATGCCTTTGGAAGGTAAAGTGTTACAATTTTAACAGTAGAAAAATATAAAATTTCAGTGTCAATACTCAGTTTCTGTGGAAAGACAGTATTTTACATGTAGCTGTAGGTTTTGAAAGGCTGAATTACTGCCAGTAATATTGATAAACTTTATGCCTTCAAACTGAGCATGTGGATTATTAGCCTTAGTCTTCATTCTATGTTTGAATCTAATTCATCCCCTCTCTCTCAAGTCTCATAAATCTACCTTCTACAAGATGAAATTTAAGTCTCTTTAAATTTGATTAATTTTTTAAGATGTATCTCCTTCAAATGATGAAACATTTTAAAAGCTTTAAAAGAAGTGTACATAGAGCATGTTTTGCTCATTATGTTAGCTCTTCAGAGCTTGAATATAACAATCTGTTCTTGTTTAAACAATCTATTTAAACAATCTGATAAAAGAATGTAATAAACTTTACTACCTGTGGTTAGGGATTTTTAGATGTTTAATAAAGCTGGGATGATTAAACATATATATATAAACTTGAATCCCTGTCATATGTTATGTTAATGTAAAATGGAGAGTCAATAGACCTTTTGAGAGAAAGTGTATCTTAATTATATTAATCTTTGGAACAGAATTGTGTTTGAGGAAAAATCTAAAGGAAAATGGATGTGATAATTTGTACTTCTCTTTTGCTGACTTGGTAACACTTGGTTTTTGTTTTACAGGCTTTCCACAAGTATAAAAGAGTTGCAGAATTTTAAAGTTTTATTACAACAAACTAGGTAATGAAGGTCTTTGCACAACCTGTTAGTGAAGATCATTTACATGACTGCATTGAGCAGAAGGAACTGATCCTTACAGGACTCACATGAACTGATAAAAAGTAAAATCAAATCCCAACTTGAATATTTATGTTTAAACTAGGAATGGTTATTAATTACAAAATATATTTATGAATGAAATATATAGTTTTTAAATGTGTAAATTATGCTGATCTGTTTATTCTGTAAGTTTTCTGCTCACAGTTCTGTTGTACTGAAACTTCATAAATTTTCTTATTTCCTTGTCTTTCTGAGACAGCTGTTTTATATGTAAACATATGTACCTCCACCCTGATTTGGCCTGTCTGGAAAGAGGGGAGTCATTTCTTGTGTCTCCCCATTTACTGAACTTCAGTGTATTCTGAGGATTTGGTATAGTTCTGACTGTCAAAAGGAAGGGGACAAAAACCTCCAAACAAACAAAGAAAAAAATAACAAAAAAACAAACCACAAAAAGGAAATAAAGCTCTTACTGTAATAATGAAACTTACTTAAAAATAGCAAATTTACTGAGCAGAAAATTTTTTCATGCTGGGTTTCTTTGCATCATGACGATACCAATTTTTTACCCTTGTCTTGTGCTTTTCAGCACTTTTTTTTAAAATTACTACCTTGTCTCTGATGCAGCAGAATTGAAAGTGACTTTTCTGCAGCCCCTTGCTGCAGCCCCTTACCTTACCTGCATTTACTTGGGGGTAGGGGTCAGGACAGGAGGAGATGGTTAGTGGAGTGCTGCTAGCTGAAAAACCTCAGTCAATCAAATTTCTGTTTACTCCATATTATTTTTCTAGATTGTAATTGCAAGTTCAGTTTCCAAAAGTTGTCTTTTTAGTGTCTTAAGTGTTAAAATAGCACACTTTGGTCTTTGAGCCATGGAAATAAATTTGCTCTTTGAGTTATGTTTGAATGCTATGTTAAAAGGTCAGTGTGAAAATAACTTGCTTTTGTAGTCACTTTTAAAAAAGATGCTTTTTAAAATTCATAATCATACTGACATTTGATACCACATACTCTATCTATGCAAACCCATACTGTATCTTCTTTAAAAGGATATTCAGCATTAAAAAAACGGGTATGTTAATAACATTACTTTCATAAAATAAGAAATTACTCATGTATCATTGTCCACAGATGTCAGTGATAACTTACCAGTGTCAAAACAGAATTCAGAAACAGCATTACCATTAGTAGCAACCAAATATTGGTTTAAATTTCAAATGAAGTAATAATTTCTTTTAAACCAGCATGTTTAGAAATGAAGTTAGGTGTTAAGAATGTAGGAAGTGCTGGTGCAGTGTAGATACATCTCTTGTTTTTAAAAACAAGTCTTCACAAAATTAAGTGCTCTTAAACATTTTTCATCCTATTAGATACTGAGTGACCTATTTAGATAATTGATTGTAACTGTATTGGCTTCCATAATGTGTTCCTTTACTGCTGAAATTTTCTGAAGGCTGGAATACACTCTGTCCTTTGTTTCCAGACTAGCCTCAAATTTCTACCTGACTGGAAATGAAATAGACTATTCTGCTGACACTTGGCTTTTGTAAAAATTGCTGTTGCTTAAGAAAGTTAACCCCTTAGTGTCAAAGTGAGATATGCTAAATGAAATTTTAAAAAAATAGAAAGGGAAATAAAAAACCAAACAAAAAAAATCCAAACCACCCTTATGAAGTTTTGGTGATAGTTGCACAAATTGGCACTAAACTGGCATCCCAGTGGAAGTTTCTGTTTAACCTTATAGGTAATTGGACATGGTGTTAGGGAAAGCTGATGCTAGTTTGGGGAGGTTATGTTTTTTCCTAGTAGTCTCTCTGGCCTGTAGGCACCTGTGTCTGAGCAAGTCATCACAGGCTTTCATTTTCTCATTTAGCAGAAGAGCAGGAGGTTTCTAGGTGGATTCATCTGGCCTCTTCCAAGCTCTGTATTTGCACCCTCAGAATTTATTTTTCTCTATTAAATTGAAGTGAGAATCTAGGTAAGTATCTCAGATGTGAACAGCTGTGTTTGGTAGATGAGTTACACACTGAGTATCCAAATCTTCTGAGTAAGTGTATATATTGAAAGAGTGTCATTTTTAATTGGCTGTTAATTCTTTGCCTTTTGGATAGATCTACAAGGGCTAGAACTGTAGGCTCACTTGTGTGAGGAGTGCTGTATAACTGGGATTTATCTGTATTGTTATATATTATAGTGCCTAAAGCTTTAGGCAGGATTTTCTAGTTAAAATAAAAAACAAAACTGTATGACTGCACTGCCCCAGGAAGGACCTAAGTCTCAGAAATGTTTCTTGCCTTTTTTCCCCCTGCTGTGTGGGGAAAGTGAATTGCTTCCAGCCTCCTCCTGGGGATGCAACTTGCTATTTTTTTTTTCCACCTGTGCCTGGCTAAAATCAACAGACACTGAAGCAGAATCATGCACTTGCTCATGGGACAGGTGAGAGATTCAGGCATGCACATCCTGGACACCTGGCTCTTGCAGCCCTCATTGGCACAAGGTTAATACTGTTGGATAAGGACATAAAGAGATGTGAAGCTTTTCTTCTTTTCCTTTGTGTCATGGGAACACAGGAATGCGACTGAACAGCAAATTGTGTGTCTAAGTTCTGTTGCACCTGAAGGTACATATCTCTTGATGATCAAATATGGAAGGCATTTCACTTCACTGTCATTGTAGAGATAGGACATAAAATTTTTCCTGTAACAAATCTAGTTGAAACAATTTTCCTGTCACCATCTTTTTTACTGTATTTGATGTACATTCTGTGACTATGCTGCCTATGAATTTTTGCTGTGTGAGTTGGATGACTTAGTTCTTTATATGCTAAATTAAATTTTAAAAATTTACAGCTCTGGTTTTATACTAAAGAATAAGGTTAGTTACACCGTCCATGACCTTGTAAACTATTTTAAATTCCAGCTCCCTGTTGGAGATCAGCTTGTCAACACTGCCTGCCATTCATTTCAGAGTAGCAGTACATTTTCTTGTACAAATGACACAATGATTGTAATCCCAGAGGTAGTGAGAAGACAAAGACAAAAATGTTTAATTGTTCCCAAGTCATGAAGACTTGTGTGAAATGGTGAAAAAAGACTTGGTGCAAACTGCATAGGTAAAAAGTAGGGTACTGTTGCTGAATAACTTATTCTTCAGTGCCTGAGGAGGTAGGTCAGAATATAAATTTTAAACAATGAAATATAGAGACTTGTGTAAGCTGGAATAATAAGTGTTTTCCTAGTTTTCAGCTGATAATCTGTGTTGTCATTGTATGTGCATGAAATACACTGTGCCACATTTTCTTGAGTTGTGTTTGATGGTTGGGTTGCCTTTATCTGACCTTGCTTTGTGCTTTTCTGGGAAATGACCTGTAATATGTTGTAAATAATCTTGATGCTCATGTTTATAAAGTAGCAATCAGCAATTCATCACTTTACAATTTCTCAATATAGCTATCCTATTAAAATGTAGTATTTATTAAAATCAAAATAAATGTTGGAACTGCTTATTGAGATCTAAACACTTCTGAATATTTGCTATGTTTGAATCTACAAAATGCAAATTAAAGTATTTTCTGCTACACCTTCTTCTTGTGGGTGTGGTTTTTGGTGTTTCATTTGAAAATAGATTTTTTGCTTTTCATTTACCTTTCAATGACACTTGATAGCTATTACCTAAATTACTTTTGTGATAGTCATGCAAGATTAAAATGATGAGCAGATTTTCACTCTCACTTAAATTTCATTCAAAAGATGAAGGTAACCTGTTTAGTTCTTACTGTTTACATTTCACTGTGGTGTGTCTGCACATCAGGAATCCATTGTAGAATTACAGTATGTTTCTGTATGCATATTGCCAAATTTAGCCCCTGCTTAAGTCCAATTGTTTTAAGAAACAAAAAGGCTTATTTAGAAATTAAGTCTGTTCTGTCTCTTTCTCAGAATAGCTTATAAAATCAATTTTGTAAATTTGTTTTTGGTTTATTCATCCAATGGGGGTCTTCATGTTGAAATTATTTCCCTGAAAGGATCTCTCTTTTTCCTTCCATGTATGCATTTTTAACCAATTATCTTTGAAATATGGTAGACATATTTCATATTGAAAATTTGATAGACATATTTCATCCCCAGCTTAAATGAGTGCTTGTTACACAGGTGATGATGATAAATTTAAGATCTTAGCTCTCACATTGTTGTTCAAATCTCCTGTGTTTTAGAGTATTTAGTTCATTACTATGGTTAATTACAGTCACTTTCCATTCCACTTTTTTGTGTGCATACCTTGCATAGGACTGAAGTGTGTTCTAAGTGCAGAATTCTCTTAAATTTTTGCTGTGCAGCTGTAACTGTTGTGAACAAAATTCCTGCAGACTTCTCTTGCACTCTTGTACAAAACTTCAGGCAGTTTTGTACAAATACGATTGTAGAACTCCAAAGGGTTTAATAAAATTTCAGTTCTTCTCCCAACTCTGAGTTTGTTCTTTTAACCTGACTGATATTTTAATTGGCTTTTTTCTTCAGTGAATGTATGTGAACAAGACAATGTAAGCTTTGGGAGGGCAAATAGTTTACTTCAGCTGGAGACAAGGCCCATGCTTTGGCTTTCCTACAAAGACCCGAAAGACGCTGTGGAAGATTTGGTGTGGGAGTATGGCACTGCTCTGCCTTTGGCTTTCAAGCAGATCTAATCAGATCTACTCCCCATCCCTTCTTTTTTTACCCTGTATATTCTCTGTGAAATGCACACAAGAATTCTCAACTACTTGTACTTCCTGAAGTCAAGCATGAGGAAAACCTGAGGCCCATCCAGCATTTGGGGATGCTCTATTACACCTCAAAATGGAATACTTTTATAGAAGTAAAGATTACTGGAAGTAGTATGTCTTCCTCCTGGGGAAATGTGGATTGAGTTACAGTATTTGTTCCACATAGGTGAGGAGAAAGATATGCTGGGGATGCAGAGTTCTTCACTGCTGAGAACTGGGCATAATACAAAGACCTGAAGTAGAGTCAGAGTTCCCGTTTGCCTTAGCCTAAAAGTAATTATTACAAATCTTACTCTCTGCAATGTCACATCCCAGAATGGTATTTATCCACCATTTCCCCCCACAGCTCACTGCATTTATCCCTGAAGATACAAGGCTGAAGCACAGCTTTTCTGGCTTGCTTGTTATAGAGAAAGGCACTTTTGAGGTTTTACTGCTTTATGTACTCCTAGCTCTTGTTCTATTCCCACACTGCAATTCCCAGATTCTTAATAAAAAAATAAACAAGTCTGTACTGTTGTATGTATCCCTGTCCCTGGTGAGGGATTTGACTTACTCTTCTATATAACATATATAGAGCTGATTGACAGACATGATCACAAACTTTAATTTTTCAAGCATACAGATTTTCAGTTTGCTTTGCAGTTCACAGTGCTCCAGTTGGAGCAGATGCCCATCTCCACTCTTCTGAGACTGTCCCTAAAGCTGCTGAGAAGATACAATTTTCTTACTTTCCTAGAAGAATACAGAATACAGATAACTTCTAGCCTCCAACTATCACACCACACTGAGTAAGCAGTGATACCCAAAGAGTGAATTGTGCTCTGAGAACACAGCAATAACTTGAAAAAACAGTATTTAATTGAGATATTTTTTTCTTACAGGCTTTTATGTGCACATAAAAATTGCAACTGTCATGCATTTGAAAAATCTATTCATGTGTTTACAGTATATTGATCATAATCATGTATTTCTAACTATACACAGTGTAAAAATAAAAATACTTAGAAAATAATTATGCTATTTCACTTCATGAAATTTGCTCTTTTAAAATGAGCATAAAAATGATTAAATTATACCTTCTAACAACTCTATTCAAAGCCAAAATACCATGGCTTAGAACAAGGTATTAACTGGAACAGTCTTCAAAGTTTAAATCATTAGCTTATACTTCTTCTTGAACTATGAATAGCTCATGGCAAGGTTCTTCATTTATGTGTGCATAGGAAAATTTCTAAAAACCAAAAGGTGAAGGAAAGTTGCTAAGCTTTGTTTTTCGGAACATTGGTTTTAGCGTTGCAATGTCCTAGAATGCTGTAGTTGATTGAAGTTAAATAGGGCTTGGCCGGTCTGTGTCCAGTGCTGGATCTTGTTGGAGGGATCCTATGTAAGCCATGAAGCTGTTGTTCTGATGGCTCCAGTCATAGTACTCTGGAGAGAAACTTAGAAAGAAAATAGAAGAATTAGTGACTGGTAGATTGGTTCTGTAGGCATCAGGTTAGAGAACATGGGGAAAATGCAATCATGTAGAGGCAGTTCTCATGCTGAAGTGCAAAAATAAAATAAACCCCCAACCAGGGGTACAGGCAGCTATTTATTTTTCTGATCTGTCAATTATTTTGGCCCAAGTGTTCATTATCTATTTCCTGATTCTCAGTTCACTAAAGACCTTCCCCTTTCTGATTTGCTGTTCCAGAAGTGTTGGAAAATCCCAGAAATGGTTCTGCTCATCCCTGCCAAGTCCTGGCACTGCAAGGGAGAGATCTAAACCTCTCGTGTCTGTGTCCCAGAGACCAGGACATGGTTTGCAGCTCTGCCATGCTGTCTTTTCTCCCATGAGCAGCATGACACTGTGCCAGTGGCTGGTTTGTTCCCACTGGGACCTGTGCATGTTTACCAGGTGTGCATGTGTTAACAGTGTGGCTGGTTCCCTGATGGCTCAGTAGGAAAGAGAGGGTGCCTCTGGCTCTAGGATGGGATACCAGGCTGGCTCACCAGCTCCAGCATCCTCCATGGGCCTAGTTACTATGTGAAAAACTAATTAATGCAGGAATAAGATGACTCATAACTGTAAATAGTGAGTGTGCAACTTCACTGAGCCATGGTCTGGGCTCACAGATAGTGACTACACTGTCTCACCTGAATGAGTGACAAGAACTAGATATGGGTTATGTTAAGTGTTATTGGCAACTTAGCCAGCATTTTGAGTGGTTACATTAATCTATTCATATCATAGTGTAGCTACAGCAACAGCAAAGGGATAACATGACAGAGACTCCTTTCAGGGCAGGATAGAGTCCTGTCAGTGCCTTTCCTTCTCTGAATTAGGTATGACCATTTCTCATCTGAACTGCTCCTTCCTGGACCAGAATTCTTACCTAAACCTTACAGCTGTACAAAAAAGACAGAAGTTTTGTGCCAGTTCTGGGTTGTGTGGGATTTCAGCAGTTTGGTGGATTTTTCTAAGCTTTCAACATGTGGGAAAGCAGATGCTCCCTTCATTTCAGGTCACCCTCAAGATATTTAGTCATGTTACAGGGCGACCTAAGTTGAAAAGCTTCACACTACAACCGTCACAGGCTGCTGCCTGTGCTGTCCAGTTTTTCCCTGCTCTGCCTGAGCAGGGAGACAGCTGTTTTTCTAGACAGTCTTGCTCTCACACTTGAATGAGTAAGTGGCACTTCTGAAGCCACTCTTGGGAGAAACAGATGATGAAACAAAGTTCTGACCCAAGTTTTTCAACGAGCTGTACATTGGTACAATTCTTAAATTATGTAACAATTTTCATTCTTGTGTCTTTGTAGTGTCTCTGGGGCCCTTGGATCCCAACAGTCACTCAGTGCTGCCTTTCCACTTCAGCTTCCCCTTTGGCTTCCCCTCACCCTGCTGGGATTTATGCAGTTCACTCCTGTATCTCACCTGCCCTGTGCCCCCTGTGGTGCAATATTCCAGGCTAGATCATCATCGCTGTCGTATCTGCGGGGGTTGTCAAAGAAGTAAGATCTGGGACTGAAGCCGTGGCTTGGGACCATTCCTGCATTGGCCTGAGGGAAGGGAAACCTCAGTCAGAATTTGCAACAATAGCTGTTTATCAATTGCTTGGTGCCTGACTTGTGGAAGAAGTTGCTGCCGACTTACTTCACGATTTCCAAAACAGAACACGCAATTTTGCATTTGCTGAAAACAACACAAATAATTTTGCATTTACTGTTCATCTCTACCAGCATAGTGATATTGATCTCAACAGCTTTTATCTCTCCTTATTTCTTAGCTAATACCTGACCTTCTTCTGAAGCTACCCTCCAGTCTGCATTCAACCTTTCTGCTGAATTCCTGACCATGCAGGACACTTCATGCTTTTAGCCAGCTGGCATGAAGCGAGCAGTAGGGAGCAGCCAAGGAGCTGAAGAAAACATATGAAACATCTAAAGAGATTTGATTTTTACCTCCCACATTGCTAACACTCCCTCCTGGTGCCTTACCTCCCTTACCACAGGAACTGATCATGTTGAAGCTTGGCATCCTGTTTAGTGAACCCACATCTGAAAAGTCTCTTAGACCCTCACCAAGCAATTTCAGTATCTAATCTATAGTGCTAGGAGGGTCAAATCCTGAGGTCAGGTCCTTTTACAAAACAGGGAAAGGAGTGTACATATAACTCTTTCATTTACAAAGCATTTTCACTTTATCTCCCTGTGAATCAAAACAGAAAACACAAGATGCAAGAAGTCAGTTTGATTCCAGAAACAGCGCAGAGGGACATCTAAGAACCTGCTGAGCCTCAACCACTGATCCACTGCTCTCATCCCCAGGGAAGAGGGGATCTCTGTGCCTGTGGATAAGCCAGGATGAAATCTTCTCTCTGGCCTTAAAAAGGAGAGCAGTTTGATCTCCCTCTTTATTTAATGTGTTAAATAACTTTGACAAAGATGAAATGAGGATTAAGTGCATCTCTGTCATGCCCCCATTTCCAACATCTGTCTGTTTAAAGGTATGGCAAGGCAAAGGGCCATGTGCTGCTGTAACCCTGTGTCAGCACCAGGGGTTGTGTACCAACAGCTCATTCCAGTCTATAATCACTTGTGGAAAGGAGTTTCATATTTGAGCAGTGCTGAATGCAGGATGCCTCTACTCTACTTTTTGTTTCTGAAGTCCCAAATGAGCTATGAAACTAAAGAACTATTTCTCAGGATTGTTTATTAAAAATAAAGAATATTTTTGAATTTTACCTAATCAGACTTGTTGCTATGATTTTTTTGACTAAAGGAGGGTTAGCTTTAATTCTAACCCCATGTTTTCTGGCCAAGTAGCAGCCTATTGAATGCATTAGCCTAAAATCCTGCGGCCCTTGGTCTCCCTCTTGTGGCAACCTCACACTGAAGTTCAGTTTTCTCTTGCTACAGTCTCTTCATTTTCTGTTCAGTTCTACTTATTTCTAGTCTTCCTCTAAATATTTGTCCTATGTGAGAAAAAACATCTATAGATGACCTAACCCATGTGACAGATAATGTTTACCCTAAAAAAGGTAAATGATATCACTGATTGCCTCTTCTGAACTGTGTCTTTACAGAGATTTAAGGCTTTCTGCAAATCACAATGCAAAAATGTTATACAAGTTACTGCCATGCTATTGTGGGAAAATACTGCCTGCTTGACTCCATTTGAGCTCTTGTTTGATTAGGATTCCAAGCCTTCATGGGATCAGCTTTTGAAATGAGTGATTAGATCACTTCCATTATTTTCATTCTCTGTCAATCTCCCCCACACTATCCAAACTTGGCCACCAGGTCTAGCCTTGCTAAGCCCACTTTAAATGAAATGAGATCTCTTTGTGGTCACTTTTTAGAAGCACAGGACGTCTGGCCTGTACTTAAAAACATTTCTTCTCTTGGCAGTAGTCCTGGTTAACTCCTAAGCAGGAGTGAGGCTGGGATGTTTTTGGTCACTGGGATCCATGGGGTTTCTTAGTGCAATGTCAGGTATTACTTCCTTGTTCATCTTGGCTTTATCATTGTCTCTGAAATGTGCATATGAGGATAAAACCAATCACCTCGTCTAGAAAGTTATTCTATTATTTGTTTCTCTTACTTGTGTATTTACCATTCACATCCCTTTTGAGTAATATTAGCTTTGGTTTCATTTGGCCTACAGAAACAGAGACATTACTTCAGTAATCTTAGTGAGGGCTGGTATTTCCTGTGTGCCTGTCAGCCAGCTAACCTGGAGACATTGCCTACAGCTATAAAAAAATGCTTGTCCATCTATTAACTACCTAGATATTAAGGACATTTACCAGGAATTATCCTTACAACTCACACCTTAATCCCTGGTCTTCTGAAATAGCCAACAAGTCAGCAAATGCTTTATTATGGCCACTGCTCTTTGACTTGGAAAAAATTTGATCTACTACTTCATAACCTTGTTGAACTGTTAGCACACAACCATTTTCACTGCTATGTGATGAAAGATGCCAAGTTTGGATAACAAACTCCTTTTCCACCAATTCCAATAAAGTGCTGTATTATCTCAAAGGGAAGTTGTCTCTATCCTTAAGAAAGTTCCTGATTTTTAAGATAAACTGCTTGAGAAACACCTGGCCTTTCTTTCTGGATAAACCTGATGAGTTTCTTTCAAGAGGAGTTAGCATAAAGAAGTGGGAAGTTTTGGTTGCTTTTATTCTGCTGAGGACACATCGAAAAAGAGAAGTCAGGATGTAAAGAAGCAAAAGATCCCTCAGCAGCTGAGCCCTTCAGACATGTCTGGACATTTCACTAGCAAATACAATAACAAATTCCACTTACTAGATCTTTTGTAGGGTTTCGGACACGGAAGAAATACACAACCAAGGAAGTAGGCAAGAGCTCCCAGATGAAAAGGATCACTCCAAACACTATGTAACCTGCATCTCCCAGTTGACATTTCAGATCTGCCTGTTGAAAAGTAAAAGAGTAAAGTGTTTAAAAATGAAGGTGGCAGCTCATTTGAAGGTGCAGGAGGCAATGCCAGAAATTCCATTCAGTAGAGCCCGATCAACCTGGCTAATTATTAAAGGCACACTAAAAAAAATCAATATGCTATCTTGGGTATATGATTTCCCTTTCCTCCTCCTGCAACCTTTCCTTCAGAAATATCAGTTTAATGCAAGGGTCTTCCCAGCTTAAAAGCCTGGCAAGTAATCAGTTGATGAAGTGATCAAATTTAGGTAATGAGAAACTAGTTTTCCAGTCCCTTTCCTGCTGGAAATAATTGTAAAGGAACAATCATGGTCAAGGGCATTGATTTTAAAAACGAAAGGTTTGTGTCTGTTCAAATTGGTGCACATTCAAAGGTTGAATAACCCTGCTGGTAATGCAGCACTAGCTGTGATCTTCTCTCTAGATCTTCACCATTGCCCATAGCTACAGAGGGCAAATCCTGTCCTTTCATGTGTT
This sequence comes from Irena cyanogastra, assembly GCA_013397155.1. Taxonomy (NCBI): domain Eukaryota; kingdom Metazoa; phylum Chordata; class Aves; order Passeriformes; family Irenidae; genus Irena; species Irena cyanogastra. Next base: position 305,888 of record VWZV01008301.1, on the reverse strand, counting down.
TTGTACAGAAGAGAAAAGGGTGTTTCTGACTGGTGACCTGAGGCAAAACTACAGTACATTTATTGAGCTGTAATTTTAAAAGTGTCTTTTGATTCTGGTACAAAATTGAGTAGCTGCTTCTTTGTTCCAGGCCCTTTACATGCAGTTCAAATAACTTACCCCAAAATCTATGCAACCCTAATGTCACAAGCCAGAATAGATGTTCAAAAAATGTAGTAGTAAGTCAAGGGCTAAAAAGCATTCCAGTGAGCTCCCACTGAACAACCTCTGCCTCCAGAGGGCAAACAGGACCAAGTAAGTCTGGCCATACCAGCCCCTGTTACTCCAGACTGTAGCAGTCAGAGCAAGAGCTGTCCCCTGCAAGGGGTCAGCATTAGCAGCAGCAGCTCCTGAGGGGTTAACAACAGGGAAAATGTTTCATTCAGGAGACAAGTCAGAGCCTAATGCCCTTCTGCCTAAACCTGTGTGCTCTAATTACACTGGCAACACCTGAAGTCCTCTTCTCTGCACTGCAGCAGGGTTGATTAAGGGTCCCTTGACAGACCTTACTCAACAAACTGATAACAAGGTCCTCAGGCAGTCCTATCCTACTCTCTACCTACTTCTTAATTAGAGTTTTACCTACTGCTCAACAGAAAGTTGTTAATAGCTGCAGGTTTGCTTGGCCACCCAGGCAATACAAGATCCTTGCATGGCTGGGAGCACTGCTTTGGGTCTGCAGGTGCTTGCTGATTGCAGGGGAGACAAGGGATTTTGAGGCCAAACCAAAGACACTCATGATCCAGACCCAGGCCTCCTGTTTTGCCTAGCCTTGAAAGAGCTGGAAAAATACTGGGACCTAAATACATTCTTCAAAGCAAAGAAAGGAGCTAGATGCTGAAATTTTTTAAAATTCAACAAATAATCCCCTGCTATTTCCTTTAGTGTTTTTATTACTGATAGTTTTCAATATAAATTGTCACTTGCAATTAAAGGTTGGGAAGAGTTGTAGCCTTATCCTCAAACAACAGAAATTATCTGCTAATTCCAGAATTAAAGTAAATAACCCCACAGCCCTGGATGGCAGTGGGAGATGTTATGATGGCTTAGAACTGAGGATTTCAGTGGAATCAAGTACTGTTTTTCTTCTTCTCTAAGTACAATACATAATGGACAAAATACCTGTCTGTTTTAAGAAAAGGTGTTTTCTTTTGACAATAAAATCAAGGTAAATAAAAGATTGGGGTTTTTTTACATTATTTGTCTTGTGGTTACTATTTTCTTCTAGGACAGAACTGGAGTTTTTATCCTTATGCCAAAATTATCAGAAATCTATATTCCTGGAGCAAAATAATCTTAGTGCATTGAATAAAAGAAAAAACATAGGGTTTGAATATAATTATTCCTCTTGTGATAGCATTTAGGAAGTCAGTCATCAGATAGAGAATGAGGTTTTCATATTAGCCAATATTTTCATACTTGCCTGATCTGACACGTTGTACCAATCATAATCAAAAGAGTTGACTTTCTTGGTTTGGGAAAATGATAAGATGAACAAGTTGTAACAGGCTCGTGAGGTATAAAGTAGTATAACAGTCACTCCTATACTTGTCACCTGACAGACAGATGAGCCCTGGAAGAGATTAAACACAGGTTATTATTCATAAGGGAAGTTGAGAACAACTTTGCTTTGCAAAGGCAAACACTTCCAGAGTTGTCATGCTAGTCTGTCTCATGCAATCGACTTTTTGTCTTTCCTTCTTTGCTGTTTTATGTATATTCCTGTATTTTATCAGCACAGTGGTTTCCAGGCAATGGTAGCAGTTCCAGGCCTTACCAAGATGGGCTGTGACTAATTTTTACATTTTATTAAACAAGTGCTATTTTCAGAGCAGTGAAAACAGAGAAGACCCACACTTGTTATGAGGTGGAGTGACAGAATTCAGCCTTCAGCTCTGCATTAGCTACAGAGCATCCTGTATCAGATGCTGGCTAGCATGATGCAACCTTGCATCTTTTTACAACTGCTTGCTTTGCACCAATTTCACAAGTACAGAGCAGGTCATAACAGTCAGCACTTAAACAAAGCACAGACAGGAACAGAACATCCTGCCTTAGCTAATGTCAACACAGAGGAGACAAAGTGGAAGCACAGCCTATGGGTAGAGTGACCATGGCAGGGCAGTCTGAGTGGCAGCTCGGGCACAAGAGGAGGACTGAGAGTGCAAGTGTTAAATTGCAACAGTTCCTAAACCCTAGAGAGAAAACTGGACAAAGCAGGGCAAAGAGCCTGATCCAGTGAGAGAAGTAAATGCCTGACCACTATGTCAAGTGCACAGAGTCACTGTCAGGGGCTGAGACACCAGCACAGAAGTTGTAGCATGAAGGAAGCATGGAAGGAAGGAATCCAGGAGCCATGGCTGCAGGGATCTGTGGGAGTCTGATCAGAGAGGCAGGCAGATGTAAAAAAATGGGACTGGCTTTGAAAGAAACTCAAAGTAAATGCTTTGTAGTTGGCTCTGGAATAGTGCTTTGCACAGCTGAAGGAGGAAAGATGAGTTAAAGTGCTGTGTGCATTTAGAAGCAAGTTGCCTTGCAGTCATTTGCTTCTCTAGCCCTGCCCTCTCCCTCTCCTGGCAGAAACTCACACCAGGAGGATGGGTTCCTTTCATCTATGTGAGAGAGGCAGGCCAAGAGAGAAGTTACTCCTCTCTGGCACAGGACCTTTTAAACCAGTGCAGGAGACTGGAAAGTCTGCACCTTATTCCCTCTGCTCACACACTCTGCTTCCAGGTTTGTGGCTGAGGGTCAGAGGTTCAAAGCACTGCGGTCGGCAGAGCAGACATAGCAGAAGGGCTAAAGAAGTATCAGGGGAAGTCACCAAGCCACCATACCCTGAATTCTCAGACTTCAGGAGACTACCAGGGCTCTGTTGGCTATTGGCCCTGCAGCTTTATTGACCCAGCTCCTCAGTCTGTCCTCTCCAGGGAGCATAAGTTAAGAGAAGCTCAGGGAGTATTTTGAAAAGCTTGCAGAAAACAAACTTGCCTGTCTTCTCAGCAAAATAACATTGGTTCAGTGAACCACTAGGCTCTGAAAATACCCAGAGCAGTCAATGTCTCTGAATTCCAGCTTATAACAGCCTGGAAAGACCACCCTTCACCAGGCCATTACCTGCAGCTGTGTCAGGAGTGAGCCAAGACACTGCAGCTACTCATGAACTGAAGCCAGATCCATAGCAGGCAGTGGTGAAAGCTGTAGCAATACCAGCAAGCAGGAAATGCTTTAAAGAGGAAATGTTTGCTAGGCACTTCTCTGTTCTCCTTCGATACTAACAAGTCAGTGGTGCTGTCATGGAAACCGAGGGAGAGAGAGCAGAGAGAAGCTGCTGACTGGCACATACCTTACCCCAGCTCAGTGGCATTTACAGATTGCAGATAGCAGAAGCAAAGAGCAGAACGGGGGTGGTATTTCCCTGTATAGATATCCCTACATAGCTGTCATTCTTTAACAATTAATAGTTAAATGTGTAGAGATTTAACAAACTTCCATCCTGCCAAATACAAAAAAGCAGATAAAAGTGTCCTGGTTTTGCTTCCAGTCAAATACTCTTAGTGGGTCGGTGAAGGGAGAAGGCAGAAGTGAAAGTAAATCCAAAGGAATCGTTTTTCAGTCACAGGGCCCTGCAGAAAAGAAGGGGAATGTGACTCTCCCCAAGCTGGTAATGTGTCCCACCACATGATGGACTTGGCCAGCAGAGAACCAGCCCCAGTCAGCACCTAAGGGCAGGGCTGTGCACCTCCTTGGTGCTGGCACAGCCCTGGCACAGAGCACCAGGATGGTTCCCCATGCCAGATCATGGAGATGAATGTGTTTTTGCATGTGGTTGGAAGATATATGCCAGCAAATGGGAGATGCAGATAAAAGGCTGCCAGTACTGATGCCTACCTACATGCACCACAAAGCATACATTATCACCAACAGTATTTCTGTCATATCACTGCAGAGAATGGATTTTTCTTCTCTAGATAGTTTTTTGGCATAACAGTAGCAGATAAAACCAGGATGTTTTATTCACTGCTAGTTTCAGTCATCTGTATCCCTAAAGTATGTGCAGTCAAACCCTACTGGAAGTCCTCAGAGGAACTCCCATTTCAGATCAGCAGAAAGGAGGAGCAAATTGGTCTTTAACTCTCATTCCCACATTCAAACTTTCATCAGCTGAGTGTTCTGTCCTTTCCTGTCTGCAGTAATGTTAGAGATTCTTTGGGTTTTGTGAAATAGTTTGGAGTAAAGAAGATTGAGTTTCCTGCAGAAGGAGAAACCAGAACAAAGCCTTTAGGTTAACACTGCTTTGTTACAGAGATTTATGCTCCTGTGATTTGCAGCACAAGAAAAACTTCTCTTACTAATAAAAATAATCCATTGCCAGTGCCCTTTGGTCAGCAAATGACAGGCTTGAAAGAAACAAAACTGAGCTGTGTTTTTAAATCTTCTATTCAGCCCTGAACTTTTAGTTGTTATGCAGCATGGCCAGATTTGATTAAACAGGAAATGTACTTATTTCATCTGATTAAGTAAATGTAGAGAGGAATTCTACGATAAGGTTTTCTAAACAGCAGCTGAACCTTAGATTTTTAAAGCATTTGTTGTGGTAACAGCAACGTGTTATTGGTTAAACTGATAATTTAAGATTTAACTGTCTTCTGCAAATGCAAGTGCTTTTGAAAGCTTTATTTCAATTTTTTATAGATACAAAACATCTTCACTGATTTTATAATAAACACTGCATGCTTACGTGTTGCCACCCAGCTCCTTGACCACAGAATGTGTCCAAAGATATAAACCTAACAATATTTCTTTAAAGAACATCCTGTAGAGTAATAGGAGACACTTTTTAACCCTTTTTCCTAGCTGACTAAGTTATAATGTATTAAGAATTTTAAAACACATTCTCATTATCTATAGGAATATATATAATGATATGGAAATGTATAAAGGGAGATTCATGTTTGTCTGGCTGGCTTATCTTCAGCATGCTGCTACCTTAAACAGTTAGTCAATGATTTGACAAGCTTAAGGATTTTGAAGTATAGGCCACTTATATGTTGCAATACTGAAATGAAGTGGTCTTCAGACAAGGGAGCCAGAGAAAGCAGTGTCCACTTGAAAAAGAGCTGTGAGAAATTCCAGCCAAAAAGTTGGGCAAAATCTGACTCAAAACCACATATTTGTGATCACAGGTTTTAACCAAAAGCTCCCTTGGTACCATTTAATATTTAATTCATGTTCCAAACATGATGGCCAGCCAAGTGCAGGCTGTGAAGTTGAAGGCCTGCAGCGCTCAGGCTTTGTGGCTTTGCCTTGCACTGCCCTTGCATCTCAGAAGGTACTTGAAAAGAACTGAAAATGTACCTTACCTTGGACTCCAAGTAAATGTTGGCTAAAGACATCTTGGAGATCTTATACAGGCAGATGGAGAGTGAAACAGCGCACAGCACAAACAGTGTGTCATTAATTGCCACCCGGACAGAGACAATGATTTTTCTCTCTGAATTCTGTGTCCTCACCAATACTGCACATGTTAAATTCACCAAGAGGAAGAGGAGACTTATGAAAAGAGAAGCCAGGTAGAGGGGCAACCTGGGAGAGTGAGAAGAAAACAGTTTTAGCAACATTGTTCAGCAAGTGTCAATCATGAGACAGAAGTTGCACTCTGAGAAATGAAATCTGCCTGTGTTGGGCTGCCACAGCTGACAGAGAAACCAGCTGCCTGAGCCAAAATCAAAGTGCTCCAGATTGCTGGAGAGATTAACCTAGCCCATTTCAAACCTGTTTTTACAGTTACACAACAAGCTGTAAGTAAAGAAACTAATATGAAGCAGCAAAACATGGAAGACTGCAGCAGAAGTTGAACACACAGTGCTCAAAAACTATTTAAAAAATACATGTACCTTCTTAGACCGTGCACTTCACACACAGCACAAACCCTCTTCCTAACCATTCCCAGAAGAAACCTCCCCAAAGGCTGAGTTGCCTGGAATGGACTGGTTTTGACCCTGGTTTTACTATACCATCACTGCCATATAAATCATCACTGACTGTTAATGTTTGCCATCAGGTATCAAATTAGGGAAGTGTCTAACAGCAGGAAAAATCTCCGAGTTACTGGTTCCCTAGCTTCCAGCTCTGTCTCTTTTCCTAAACAGTGTGGTCATGGTCAACCTCTTGAAAGAAACATCAAGAAATCTAACCATACATATTGATTCTGGGTAGGCATCTTGCCGTCTAGGCCAGGGAAAAGGTGTGTTTACATAACCACAGAAGCAGACCTGGAACCAAAATGTGACAGACAGTAGCCCAAGAGCTGGACTGTTTTTATCCATCTGGTTCCTTTCCAACCTACCCAGCACTGGTAACTACAACATAAGCATACCATGGAATCAAGGTATTACATGGTATGCCATTTTTTTTATTTATTACTGCTTCTAATTCCTCCTTATGCCTGCACAAACCTGTGGGGCTTTCCATTTAAAAAAAAAAAGCAAGTATGTTTCCATTTCAAGTGTTTGCTTAGTTCATTATCATTGCTGACCAAGGCAATTACTGATAAGATTCATAATCTGCAGGCACTGAACAAGAGGTTTTGGCCACAGCTTTTCATGCCTGTTGGGAACTTTGAATTTGGCTGACAACAAATATAAAGACTGTCCCTGAGGAACTTGGTTCCGATTATTTAACAATACTTTACCCAGTGGGGATCTTTTCCTTTCACACATTCATATTCTTTTGGGTTAGCATCAGTGCAGCTACAAAGCTGAAGCATAGCTGGCTTCTTTTCAGAGGGCAAGAAAGGAGGAGATATACCTTTGAGATATTTTAACTGTGTTACAGGGAGAACTGAAAGCCCAAAAGCCTGTGAATCAATGCCTTTATTTCCAGCTATATCTGGCAGTGAGCAAGGATGCTGTTTTTTCCTTGCCAGGCACGGAAATTCCCTCTCAGCAGGAAGATTGTGCTCATTCTTAACTTCCCAGGGCAGGGCTCTGTTTTCAGGACAAGCAGCTGGAGGTAGTTCCTTTAAACCTCATAATCTAATGCTGGAAGCACTGCACTCCTGAAGCTCCTCTCTCACACAGTTTCCTCTGTAATGGAGGTACATTTACAGCTTTTATTAGTACCTCAGAAGTCTTTAAATAGTAGTCACACCTTCCTTTCCTTCTCCTCCCAAAGTCTCATCTCTAGCCCCCTTGCTGGGGCTTGTGAGGAAAGGCACACTCTCACATGTCCTTGCTCATGGGACGGTAAGTACATGTCCTCCTTTTGCTCACCTTAGCCAGAAGGAGCTTCTGCTGCAGCACAGCCTGCATGCTGGCATGCAGCATCAAGCTGGCTTGCAACCAGCAAGGCTGAGAGGCTTCCAGGCCAGGCTCCTCCTCTGCAGACTCCAGCAAAAGAAAAAAAAACAAAAAAACCACTTTCACACTCTCATGCCCACATGCTCCCATAGCTGCCAGGGTGAGCTGTCGTGGCCACTCAGTTGTGCAGCTCTCCACATGACCTCCACATGATGATCTTCCAGCCTTGTTAACATGATGTGGCTGGGGAAACGGCTGGCTGATTTGCAATGCAATAGAAGCATTGTTGCTGAATTTATGGAAAAGCACTGATAGAGATGCAGGCTGTCTCTCTAGGGGAAGGGTTTTAGGGTCAGGAGATTAAAGGCAGAAAGTATCTGTACAATTCAACTACAGGAGCACCTACAAGGCATGAAGAAGCATATGGAGTTTATAGAAAACAGAAAAGCAGGGCAGGAGAGGTGCTTCCAGATTGTACCAGTGAAAGCACAAGTGAAAGTTCAAAGGCCTATTGTGCCTAAGCCCCATTTTGGGACTGGTCTTTAAAGGAGCCTTGTGTAATCTGGTTTGGCTGGGTAAGACACATGCCAGGCTGTTCTGTTCTTTCTGTGTCAGGCTGAATGCACCCATAGGTTTTTCTCTGAGCCAAAAACAAAACCTCAGATAAATGCAGTGAGATTTGCCTTGTTTAACAAGAAAATCTGTTTGAAACAACTGTATTTTGTATGCAGTGTCTGAGGCTTGTGTGTAACAAGACATGCACACATAGCACAGCAAGCCTCACCCAAACTTGGCGACAGTAAGAAATCTCCAAGTCCAGGGAGACAGGCAGAAGGACTGTTTAGATGTGAAATTGGGCTGGCAGAGGCTTCACCTTGAGCTCTTTTACCAATATTGTGAAGGCTGTTCTGAATAAAGTTTGCTTAAGATTCTGGATCCCTGATAGGATTTTTTTTTTTTTTTTGTATCTGAAATGACTCTGATTTCTGAGACCTGTGTCAGTACACAGACAAAAGTCCTTCCACTCAGTTGCCCCTTTATGTTGCCATCATCTGTTACAAAAATGGCAATACCAGGCAATCATGTCTCACACTTACTAAAGAAAATGGAGGGAAAAAAATCAAAAAGTGGACATTCAGTAATGAAGAAAAATCAGATTCGATAAGTGCAGATTCCAGACCTGTCTGTAGGCCTTCCATCTTTCCATCATTTATCTCTTCCTCAGGATCTGAGCAACCTGATCTAATGAAAGATGTCCCTGCCCATGGGACATGGTTTGGACTAGATGATCTTTAAAGGTCCTTTCCAATACAAGCCAGTATGTAAGGCAACACAAGCCACTGTGTTCTTTCACTAGCTTGTTACAATTAATTCGTCTGTGGTTGTGCACATATTACATCACTTCAATTGCCCTGTGTAAGATAGAAAATGAGGTCAGCTTTATTAATATAGCTCTTTTAGACAGACTAACCACACTCATGCTGAGACCTAGATGTTAAAACAAAATACAACTGAAATCCCTTACCAACAGAGCTGAACAAGAAAGAAAAAACTAGGCCAGATCCAGGAGTGATTTGTATTAGAAGTCCAGTGGGGAAGACATGGTTTGGACTAGATGCTGTCGTGAAGAAGGTAGTCTGTGCATGAGTAATTCTAGCTACAGTACAGTTGTATTTAGGAACACAAATGCTCCAAGAGCTACATGCAGGTTGCTAATGCAGTCACTTCATAGGCATTGACTGAGTATCACGAGCTTGCTGTGCTTCAAGAAAGACATTTTCAAGCAGTGTTCAGGAATAAAGCCTTGCCACAAGCATCGGTAACAGATGAAGTTCAAAGCTTCTAGCTCTCACCTCTAAAGCAATGCAGGAACCTGTCCACAGACAGCGCTCCACCACCCTGAGCTGGCTCTGTGCAGAGCAATCCTCTTTGTCTCTCCTGCCCGTGTGCCCCATCAGGGCCAGCCACATCTGCTCTGGGGGACCTGCCTGGGGTGTGCTCTGCTTGTCTGATAGCCCATACTCCTGGATTTTCTTCCCACAGGAACCAGAATGCAGAATCAAAGCTGTAGTTCAGCCTGGAGTCCACATTCCTGAGTCAGCCATCATACTCTGTATTTCCCATGCCCTCCCCAGCCCACCTCAAGCCTGCTCTCACTGTACTGCCCTTATACCAAACATGGTTTCCAAAGCACTTGGTACAGATGATTGCCCCACAAGCTGTATGAAAACACAGTAGGATAACAAATTTCTAGAGCAAGGATAGTGATAGCATTTGCCCTGTTTATACAGTACTATGTTCTCCTAACAGTCAGCAAGTCAGGTTGCAGTTTAAAATTAGTCTGTTTTCCTATCCTGAATTCATATTGTAAATTCTTTCTTTAGAATGGAGACAACCTCTCTCTCTCCTCCTTCTAAACAGCATTGCCCAACTGAGGCTTTCAAGCACTGGCACAACAAACATTAATTTATTGAGCCCTTCCTGAGCTTTCTGGACATTACTGCCCTTTGGGGTTCTTTCAACTACATCCTGACAGCTTCTCCCCCACAACAAGATGCCAAATGAATCTCTCCACCTAAATGCAAATCTACCATAACCTCAACTCCATGGATTCAGGGGAGGTTATCTATAAGCTCCTAAACACATCATAAAATTGAATCCATTCTCCCTAGCTCTTTCCCTTCACGACTTGTCTGTCATCTTCCCAAAACTTTTAAGACTTCTATTACCACTGACCTCACAGGTTAAAACATACCCACTCCCACTCACTCCTGTCAAAAAACCTAAAACATCACTCTGCTTCTTCAGCACTGGATCTGAATTTACCTAGTAATACAAATCTTAAGAACCAATAAACAAATCCCCAGGGTGAGTGTTTTCCGCTCACATTTGAAATATTTGATTTTGAAATATGTGGCTGTGTAAAAATGATCCCTGTGTTGGGAAAGGACACGGTCTCCTAAAGGTCATATGAAGAAGGTGCCTTCAGAAACATCATCATAAAACATTGGTATGCAAATATGAATAGCTGAAATATGAGCATCACAAATTAGAAAATATGTTTCTCAAACAGCACAGCCATTCTTCTCTCCCACATTGAATGTTTGCATAGTTCTTACCTGTATTTCAGTAGCTCTGGGGAATATTTTGACTTAGCTTTGAAAATCACCTGCAAAACAAAAAAATATTGCATCAAACATAGCATACATGTCAGCAAAGAAAGACACTGTGAGTCACAGCAATCCTGTCTCACAGGCCACAAGATATGTCATGACACGTTTCATTACATAACGGATTTGCATGGATTGCTTACCCATGGCAGGCAAGCTCTAAGCAAAGTAGTAGAACCAGCAGGTGATCAGATGCACTTGTACACAAACTGCCTACACTATAATTTTCACTTACTCTGGTTTAGGAATAAGGTCCTTCATACTGGTATTAACAAAAGGATCAATGCCAGCATAATCACAGAGGGAAATTATCATAGGCTCTTACATGACCTGACAGTACATGTCTCTCACACAGACCAGCTCACACCAGGCCAAATGTTCCTATGAAGAGCCCACCCTGGCCTGAAATCAGATATATACTTTCACATTCATGTTACCTTGCCAAAAAGATGCCATTGAGAGCCAAACTCATTATTTTACTCTGAGGTATTATTTGGCTTCTGCTGACTGTCTCTACACTGTACAACAATGGGCTTTCACAGAGAGATAGCTCAGGCCCAGCAGTTAGCTTGCTGTACCAGGAAAGATAATATACTGATAAGTTGTCTGTAATGTAGCTAGGTGCTATCAGTCATAGTTGTTTAACCACCATCAAAAATTATACAAAAATATATTACCATATTTTTTATCTTATTCATTAAAAATTTACTTGAAAGTATCACTGCTTTTTTATAAGCTAACATGGTTTCTAAACAAACTTATTTTAAAATGTTCATTGAAATCAACAACAAAGCACACTGGTTACAAGTATTAAAAAAACCCTCACGATGTATGACTTATTCTGAGTTGTTTCCTAATAATTTTCTCCTCAAGTTATGCTATCTTATCCATTTACCTTGGTTTTGCATGCCCTTTAGTAATGTTTGCATAATATTTGCTATGATTATTATGCTTTCCCAAGGAAACAGGACTTAAATTATCACAATGTGACTGTAGACATGTGTCTGCCTGTCAGTCTCTTTATCTGGCCTTTACTAATCTTAAAATCCTTCAGAAAATGGATGGGAAAATGCTTGAAGTATCAAAGACATGGTTCTTCATCACCCTTCTAAAAATCAATGACTCCAAGAAAAAAAAAGAGGTCTATAAATGTATCTAATATATGTCCTCTGTGAGGAGAAGCCTACATAATGATTCCATACATCACCCAATAGGAGACAGTCTGCACAGCAAAATACTGTAAGAAATTCTCCAGTTATGGGAACAGCTAAGAGTCAATCATGAGACACAGATCTGGAGAAAATCAGGCTCAACTTGTTCCAGAGCTCCTGGAACAACTTGTCATTGAACTCCAATTCACCATAAAGAGCTGCCTTGACATGGAGATTATTTTTGTGATGCATCAGCCTGCTTAGCACTAGCTGAAGCAGCACAGAACACTGAGTTTTTCAGCAAACTGAGAATAAAATTGAAAACTTGTGGGAAAAAAGTCTCTAAAAATATTCTGCAACCATTGGTACTGTTTTCAAATAGATAACATCTCTGATAATATCCCTTATTGAAGAGTTTTATGATTCATTCTCCAAATTCCCAGATCATGAAATCTCACAGGAGATCAGGAAGAAGTTTCAGGTTGTTTTATTTACTTGCTTTTGAAAGGAAAGGTACTAATGACTTGCAAATGTTCTTCACTTCTGCTGAGAGTAACTGTCACTTCTAGAGAAGGGATGAAGTTCAAAATACTTCCCAGATACTTTTTGTACAAGATTTATTGCCTACCCTGCTTATTCTGGAAAGGAGGGAGGAAGCAGATTCCTGACTTCAATGAAACTAAACAAGTAATCCTTGTCTGTAGGGTCATTCCATGATCCTCACCTATTGTGAGTAGCACTTATACACATTGTAGCCTTAATTTTGACACCTTTCAGGAGTTGCACTGAACAGGAGAGTTCAGAGCCTCTGCAAAGAGCTCCACAAGACAAGCAATTTCCAGTGGGCAACGAGTTCTTCTGGTTTCACAAAACCTAGCAAATATCAAGTTCCTAAATACCATCTCCAGTCGTTCCCCAAAAATGATCTACTCATCCATCTTAAGTCACAAAATACAGTCACACAAACTAACGCAAGACCACTGCCCAGCAAAATCTCCATTGATAAGTTAGGCAAAACCAAATGTGATGCTCCTGCTGCAGATCCAACAGGATCTCAAGATTCAAGATCACCAAAATAGCTCTTACTGTGATTGATTCTGCATTTGGTGAACCTGTCCCAGGTGATACATGTTCTGAAATTTTCAGAGCAAAATGACCATTAAGAAAGAAAATAAATACTGTATCCAAAAAAAAAAAAAAAAGATGCTATATAGAATGAAAGGTACACTTTAAGGAATGGAGAATTCTTATCAACTGACTGCTAGGCAGGAGCACAGGCAGCCAGATTCTGCCACCTTTGCTTAAACGCTGCTGGGGCTTTAGTTCATGAGTAGCCCTGCTGGAAGCAATGGGATTGTCATGGAATAAAGGGCTGTTCAGTGGGAGTAAGGATGTCAGAAGCTGATCTCAATATACCTTACATGCGTGGGTGCAGCTTTTTGCTTTTAGCATTTAGCTCAAGAGACTGGTTGCTCAATGGCCCCTCCCCGCAGCAGCGTTGAGAAAGCTTCCAGTCAATATCTGAGTCATCTAACTAAGTCTTCCAGCAAACCAGAGCAAACCAGACTATTCCTAAGAATAGACTAAACAGCAAACAGAGAGCAGGCTGTTTTAAAAAGATCTTTCAGAGAAGCCCAAGATGAACATGGAAAACGCAGTGAAAGTCCTTGTTAATTTTATGTCTAAAGGGTTACTTCTCAGTCTGAAAAGTATTTCCCCTTCTGCTTGTTCTTTGAAGGAAAAATATCCTGTTTTGACTCTCTGTTTCTGCCAAAGGGTTGGAAACCTCAAATGAGATTCTCACACCCCTCCTCCACTCCCCTGAGGTATATGTCTGGCATATAAAACTGCAGCAGTTCAAAAGGACTCCAAAAATCTCTTCATACAGCCAGAGAAAATTCCCACTGCAGGAACTGATGTAAACAGCTGACCTTAGAGACATTTTACCAGGTCCCAGGAGTGGGGATGGCATGGGACCCATCAGCAGCTTGGCTGCAGACAGCTCTGGAGAGCTGCTGGGCAGCAGAGCAGGCAGACAGGGCCAGGCTGCTGTAGCTGATGGGGGTTCCAGCTGATCAGGAGCCACTTTGGCTCCACAAGTATCAGTGAAACTGCTGTCAAAGTCAAGACACATATTCCCAAAGCAAAAGAAAAATAAAACCTCCCTGGAGCAATTTTCGTATCCATGCTCTGATTTAGCTGAACTGATGTGATGGCTGGCACAAACCATTGTACCTCCTGTGCTAGCTGATCAATTCACTTTTACAGAAGCTACAGCTCAGCTTACAAAAAGCCTCTGATATGTGGTAATGCTTGCATATGTCTCAAGCTGGCTCCCTGCACAGGAACGAAGTTCAGCTTTATTTATCACTTCTTACTTCAAAAATCCTATAAGAACCACAGGATGCACTTTTTCTTCCCAGTTCCTTTCACCATAGTCCCTTTCTTCCTCTGTCACACTCCATGCAAACTTCCCTTTGAAGCCTGAAAATATGCTAAAACCTCATCATCAGCACATTTACCTTTCTTCAGCTGTGTATCCTTCAGCCCCAGGCCCACCTTCCCCTTTCTCTCTTTCTTCCATGTCCATTCTTTTATTTGGATCAGATTTCCCAAAACAGGCAAGCTTTTCCTCTACCCTCTAAATTCTACACAGTTTGTAAGGCCTACAGACATGGGCAATGTGACTCACTACCATACTCAGTCTTCCACGAATTGGTAAAAATAGTCCTAAAAGGACAGGATGACTGTGGGGGCTGACGGCCACAGCAAACTTTCAAGAGTAGCTTTCCTATCAAATTATTTTCTAAGTCAAATGACCTCATCCTTCATGTCAGATGCTTACAGCCAGCGAATCTGCAATTGCAATTTGTCTTCTGTAGATACAATAGTAAGGGCAACATTTTACAGCAAACATATTTGCTGATGCTTTACCATATGTAGCTAGATTCCTGTGTAGTTCTATATACATTGAAAGCTTGTTTTAAATTAATAATAAGCTTTATAAAATATGATTTATTAACTTCTGCTAAAAAAATCTCCAAAATAAAAAGCCTTCTCTGTTCTCTCACTGGCGAGAACTTTTGAAATGCTATCCTCAGTAATTAGAGAACGAGAAATTTTCTTAATTCTCCTTCCAGAGCTAACATTTACTCTGGTTCCACTGAAATACATGAAAAATTTCTGAAAGCCTTGTGCTGTTTTTACCCCACCCTGCCAGGTATGGCCAGCTCCCCTCTGAAGTGTCTTACTCTGTACAATTTCTCTTCATTTGAAAGTCCCTGATTTTATCAGCACTGCCTGGGAGGCAGGGTAAATTTCTCAATCCAGATGCCAAAAGGGAAGATGGTTAGGGAGGAGGAAGGAGAGGTAAAATCTGCCTAGCAGCCTTCTCCACCCATGCTGTCTCACAGCTCTTTAGCTCAGCACTACTTTCCCTCGATCCTGGAGAAGTCCCCAACCTGATGACAAAACCTAGAGCCCACCCAACTGTTTTCTGTGCCTGGCCACAAGGGAGGCCTGGGATTTTCAGTGAAATTTGTAGTTCACAGTCTTTGGCCCTGACATTGTTCCTTGAGCCTGTAACCCTCCACCCTATCCTCTCTCCTGCTTCATTTGTTTTCTGTTCCCCAGGGAAATGCAAAGCCTGAGCAAACAGGACAAAGTGAAGCAAGTCCTTCTCTGCCCACCCCTCACATGCACTGAAAAAGGCAACTTATTTTTTTTTCCCAGAGCCTCTTTACTCTTTTAACCACAGCACTAACTGTAAAGCCTGAGAACTCATCTCAGTGTCCCCTTGTTAGGGACAGGGAAGATTTGAGAAAGCAGAACATAAATAAAAGAGTACCCAAATACTGAAATCCTCACTTTTTTCATTAGCCTGGGCTGCCTCACTGTGGGATCCTCCACTTCTTCCCCTCTAAAGTGGAAAATATGTTATTTAGCAGAAAAGAAACCCTTGGAAGCTGCAGGTGTGAGGCAAATACCTTGATGGGATTTTTGGTCTCTGGAGGTGGAAATGCACTTTGGCTCCCTATCTGGCGAACCAGAATCAGGTGCTGCTCTGTCTTGGTACAGTGCTGTTACTTGCTGGTGTTGTGCTACTGTTTTACAGAAGTGCCACTGGATCTCATCTTCATTTGAGATTTATTTTAATGATTTCCAAGTAGGCAGAGGGCCCTCCCTCCTGAGAGGGGACACACTAATATTTTTCTGTAGAAGGGAATAAATACAGACACAGGATTAATAAATCCTAATACATTTACTTATTCCATTAAAAATCATATTCATTTTCTCCAGTATAGGATCCTCTCTGGGAGGAAGTAATATTCTATAAGCCTTACCTGCAGCACCCTTTCTACTTGCCTTAAGTAGGGCATTACAACTGTATCAAAGGACCCTGAACTTGCCTCTTAACCCAAAGATCCCGTTTTGAGTCAAAACTATTTTGATCCTAATTTCCCTTTTGTTCATAGTTCCCCTGCTTTAGCAAACTGCTAAACACACTAGAGGTTGGTTCTTCTGCTATAGTGGCCGATGCTCAAGTTGGGGGACAAAACTCTGCTGTGCTGATGTCATCAGGGCTTATCTGTCTTGCTTCACATAAAACACAGCTGAAATTCCCTATGGCTTTGGGATACCTATTAAAAAAGAGAATAGTTGTGGCAAACTTTCCGTCAAGTTCAAAGGTGTTTGTTATTTGAAAAACGCCCCCAGGCACTTGCCAAATGAGTTTTTTCTTTGGCCAGGAGGATTTGCAATATTTTTTGAATCACTTTTTTTCTTCTCACATCTGCATTTAAAAGTTTTCCTAGCAGTGCCACGTTTAGGAATGGTGGGTGCTGTACAGCAGATGATAAAAACCTGTGAATTCCAGAGACCCGTGGGATCTCTTCCAGTGCTCTGGACCTACACTCTACACAGATAACTTCTTTCCTTCTAGCTAAGCACCAGTGAAATAGCAGGGGTTTCATGCAATGAGACACAGCTGCAGACCCTTCTTGCCTGTCTTCTAGAGAATAAAAGGATAAAAGTTGTTTCTAAACAGGTCTGTGAAGTTTTAAGCCATTACTGAAAACAAAATTTTCTCTCTCCACCCCTTTCACACTAGTTCTTGCTTGCCTGCTGTGGAAAGCTAGATGTACATTACATACAGGATGCTGAATTTCAAGCCAAACCACCTTTTAATGGTTAGAAGTAAAGAATTAATAACAGTAAATTTAAAATATATGCACTTATCCTGTTAAACATTCGTAGAATGGCTGTGGTTGTATTTCTTAAACCTTTGTTTCAGCTGGGGAGATATTTCAGATTAAATTTCACTGACTGCAGCTAGCTCTAGAGCAAACAGCAATCCTATTCTTATGTTTGTCTACAGCGGCCCAAGATATTTAAAGATTATGACGCACATCACAGACTCTGAAAGTCCCTTGCAAATATCGTTTCAAAAGCCTCACAGCAGCTCTTCAAGACAGGTAACTATTCCACTCTTTTTCAGAGGAGCTCAGAGGACAATCATGAGGACTCAGGATGACAAAGCAGGAACTCTGTCTCAAAGGCAGAACCAACAGCCTTAGCATTTTTTCTGTTTCCACCACTGACTTGTACTTCCTGAACGCTATCAGACAACAATGCTAAAAATAAGTGAAAAGGACATATGCATGCATTCTGTGTGCTGTCTTTTCAGATCTTCCTTAGACAAATGGAATGTTACCTGCAGCACTAAGCCTCCTGAGTGCTGACGCTACTGCACAGACTCCTGTGCCTCCCCTGTGCTCGCTCCAGTCCAGCCTTCTCTTGGCTAAGAGCCAGGATGCTGCATTCTGCCTCCAGACTTCCAGAGCAGCCCTACATGCATGTCTGAGGGAAGAGTCTGACCCCAGGGTGTGACAGTCCCAGCACTGTGATGGGATGGACTGTGTGCTGATGGACATTTGGCCCTGGGAAGCTGCACGGTTATCAAATGATTCTCACAACAGCTATGGGATAAGCATAGGTCACCACATGCCTGAGCTGGATTTGAGTAGTATGCAGATGAAAGGTTCCTGTAATCCCTTAATATATCTCAAGTACCAGGAGTGGAGCAGGGTGAGTTAGCAGGCGTTTCAGACACTGAATCAATGAAAGCAAACCTAAGCACAAAACTGGATATGTGGTTCTAAGTATTTAATACCCTCTACAACTCAAGTGATCCTCTTACAGCTGTCATGTTTACCATTGCTGCTTTTCCAGCTCTGGGATAGCAGCCCTTGCATGCAGCCTGATGTCTCCAGTCAGGCTGTTCAGAATTGATAAGGCCTGTCATCACTACAGAGCACTGTTAAACACCATGGGGACTACAGACTACCAGGCACTGAGCTGGTTCCAAGTGGGGCACACAGCAACACCCAAAGCATCCTGAGCACTGTCTGGTGTGCTCCAGGGCTGGCTGATGCTCTCCTGACCAACTGCTCCTGCACTGGGAAAGTGCACTTTGTCAAGGCCACATAAGTGCAGGCTTGGCATCCTGCTCCAGGCACTACAGTAGGATTGAGGAGATAAAGAATCCAGTCTCTGCCCTCCTGCAAGTTTCTTGTGAGATCTTAGGCAAGTCCAGGAGCCTTTCTTTGTCTCAGCATGCCAATATCCCATCCTTCAGCCAAGTGCAAGATCACCATGCTCACCATAAATATTTCCAAGCAATTCTACCTGCAGCAACCTGGAACCCTCTGCAGCTTTAGTCACCTGTTTTCTTAGATGTCCATGGCACAGATCCACTCTAAAGACCTCTTCCTGAAATCAAGATACTGTTTCCTTTACTGCACTATACAGCTAATTTACCTCTACATCAGAGTCCTTGAAATAGAGGGTGTATCTGTGCACAACACTCAGCACTTATTGAACAGAGTCAAGGCTGTTTGTAATACAGATTTTTACAGGAATTTGGGCCCACAGTAGGACTCCATCAACAGTTTTGATTGTTATACACATAATAGAAACCTCACTCAGAAACATTAGCCAACTTATGAAAATACTAGGACTAGGGGTTTATTGCTGGCAAAATCAGACATTACAATTCTGACTGCACACAGAGATCAAGTCTGGTAAGCCAGGAAGTTTTAAAAATCTAATAACGATAATAAGGCATAATAATAAAATGACATTTTGGATGTCCAAATTCCAAGATATCCTATACATTTTTTCTCCAATCTTTGAATTATTTTTATAGATAGCAGACATGCTAATTGATATTCTCGCAGGGATCACTTTAGGCTCCGGTTTAATCTTAACACTGATCACTTGCATATAGACCAAAAGTTAAAGTACCCAAACAAAAAAACTGAAATTTGCTTTTTGCATTGCCAAGGTACATTTGTAAACTGCATTTTTCTCATGATGCTCACATAATAAGGCTTTACCATTCAGCTAGATTTAATCAACTAAGTATCTGTTGCTTACCTGTGTGAAGTAAAGATTCATCAGGGTCAGAGTGAAAAACTGGAGGCAGACTGGGAAGCAATAGAGAAGCCAGAAGATGAAGGGGCTGAGAGAATTTGCTGTGACAAAGTCTTTGAAGTAAAATGAAAAGAGCACTGTCCTAAGAGAGGCCCAAAACAGGCACAGAAACAGAAAGACAGTTTGGTAGCTGAACCTCTTGTGCCTGTAGTGAAGGACCAGCCAGAGCTGGACGTAGATGAACACAAAAAGCAGTGAATAAAAAACAGTATATACAATGGTCAGGCCCAGCTTCACATACGGAGGGACAGCTGGCGTCAGGGTCGGCGGAAGGGTGTCATTTTTCAGTGGGTCCCACTCAGGGGCCTCCATTTGATATCAGGAATCGTCAGAATTATTTAAGTTTGGCTGCCGCTGTTGCCTCCTCCTCCTTCTCCTTTCATCTTCCTACAGCATAGGAATCAAGAAAATGAAAGAAAACAAGCTGCACTTCCTCTTTGGCAGCTCACTGTGGGCTGGTAGCACATGATCACAATTCAGAATGATTCATTAGGACTGCCTTTGTCAGCAATTGGCAGGGAACAGCTCAGAAAGCTGCTCTTTGCTGATGTCTCTGCACAAATCCATACCATCCTTAAGAAACAAAGAAATCCACCAGCCCCTGAACACTTTACTGCTAATTTTTTTCCTAAGGATAATTATCGGGATTTTAAATTAGTTAAGTAATGTTCTATTTTTTACAAGAAGCAAGTACCTGACACTTTCCCAGTGACAGATACGTATTATTTTCGTAGGATTTTTTTTTCTTGTTTCCTGTTTAACAAATACGTCATTTAGCTCCATTTTGTTAGAAATCATTTTAAACACCTTCAAGTACTCCTGAAATTCAAACTGCTGTATTAAGCTGCAACAGCTCAGCTTAGCATTGCAGAAACCTTTGTGTTTATAATTACACAATTGGCACAGCAAATCTAATACATTCAGTTTCTTCTTTTTCTTATACGATTAGAATAATTAATTAGAATAATTAATTAGAATAGGAGAAAAGGTACGTCAGGACTTCCAGACCTAGCACATAAAGGAACAAAATAAAACCTCCTAATGACCTAAATTCACCAAAGTATACATGCAGCTACAGGTTCTTTTCTTCTTAGTTGCTTTTGTGCCATCACTCTGGGAACAGCTGACCAGACACACCTTCTCACATATGTGCAGATGTGCCCTTGGGATGAAATCTATAAATTAATAGGTGCTATGGAAGGGGGATGGGTTTGACTCACAGGGGTGAGAAGTGAGAACTGAAACCAAGTGGTTTAGACATTTGTAGTGTGGTCGAAATTCTTCAAATATCTCTAGGTCATGTATAGCACCATGTACCATACAACAACAAGATTTTAAAAGCTGCTTTGGTTATGGTTGGAGCACTGCCACATTTTTTTTTCTATCATTTATAGTAAGCTGATTGCAAGAAGTGCTTATTACCTGAACCAATCCCCAGGGAAGACCCCACATGTCTGGTAAGCAGTGAAAAAAAATTCTTGTAGTTGAAGGGTCCGTGTAATGAATTAACACAGTGTACATTGGTATGCAGAAACTGACACTATCAACCAAAATAATGATTTCTATTATTAATGCTCTGCACTAAGTGGAGTTCAAAACCACTATTTTTTTGAAAAAGACAATTATCATAGTTGTGCTTATTAATATAAATAAAAGATATAAAAAATTTGGGTATCTATTTCAAAATGTCTCAAAGTGAACCCCATTTTGCCCCAGAAATACCCACCCTGAACCCTTAAAGCTCTGTTCCAAAATCCAAGGTTAGATACCAAAACTTAAGCAGCTTGATTTTCAAGGTGCTGAATAAACTCCGGTCCCATTGACTGCAAAAGGATTTGTGGGTTCTCAGTGCTTCTGTAAATCTGGTCATTGATAAAAGTTTCTAGATATAATTTTAAGATTCTTACCAGGAGTAGGCAGCCTTGGAAATCCCAGATAAACAGCTTACAGAAGCAAGGTGATACACAGCACTGGGTGATGGTTGATTTGACTACATACAGAAATGTACAGAACACAGAGTGAATATGAGAAAAATGAGAGAGGGTAAGAAATGTCTAAGCACTAAAAAGTCATGTACATGTACAGAGGTATGTTAGAGCTTTCAGAAAAAGCTTATGGCTTATATGGCTTCAGCACAAATAAACTTAGATTTAGTTTTGAACTAGTACATGCTCCTAGATCCTACATAATTCCTGGAACAACAACAACAACAACAACAACAACAACAACAACAACAAAGAGTAAAATTTACTTGATACCAGGGTAGGACATGGAAAACTGGGCAGTTGCTGAAGCAAGTTTTCAGAAAAGCTGTTTCTACTCAGGCTATAATGTTCATTAGGAAAAGATGGTGGAGGTAAAGGGCCTGAACAGTTTAAAAAAAATATGTATAACAAATAGGATACAATAAATTATATTTCAATACATACTACAGAAGGCTCCGTCTCCCAGATCAGGAAAACATCTCCCCTATATTGATACATACTTCCTCCTAGCAGACAAGGAAAACATCTTCCTAGCCTTCCTCAGTTCCACTAGTAGGCCAGCCTTGTGTATCTGTCAGTCTTCACAACCCCAGTGCACACATACACTATCTAGAGGCCAGAGTACAGCAACAATAAATTCAGTGGATTACACACCACCTCTCTGCTCTCAGCACAGACTTTCTGATTGTGCTTGTGGCTGTCATTAACCCACAGTGGCCATAAGCACTCTACTGCTTTTTATCAGTGACCTATAACAACTCTTCACAGCTTGTGCTGTAAGACTTTAACCTCCTACATGGAGTAAAGGCTTCCACTGCATTCCTTCAGCAAGAGCCACCATTAACACTGCCACATGCCTGAAGTATTCTATAAAATGTACAGAAGAGCAGGAATTCATTTCCACTCAACAATCCGCTGGTTTAGTGCCCTTTGGATGTGATTGTCAGCTCACACTTTGTGGGAATGTGTTGTAAACAGCTAAAGAAGAAGCTGCTGCCCTGGTCAGGTGTTGCCAAGGGACAGCAAAAACAGTGGCCGCACAGATTCTGCCCCAGACAAATGTCCTTGACACAGGTGAGCAAAGGTTGCCTGTGAAACTCTGCATTGCAGCATTTTAAGAAACTTCATAATAGACCAAACTTCCCGTGCAGCTCTTCAGTGCTTAGGAAGTTCAGCCACTTCTTGGTCTTCAGCAGCCCTGCTGCTGTCTGCAGATGTTGGGCAATTCCACCATCTGTTGTGTTACTGTTTTCTTTCTAAGGGCCGTTGGTCAAAGAAAGAAACTTCACTTAACCGCCAGTGTTCAAAAAGTTGCTTATCTAGGCTGCCCCACTGCTATTTGACTTGAAATGAACAAAAGTAGTTAACATAAAGTGTCCGAGTTCTGCAAGTTGAGCTGCTGGCCCTGCTCCTGTGCAAAGAGATCTGAGTTCTCATCTCTGATGTCACATGCA
This sequence comes from Irena cyanogastra, assembly GCA_013397155.1. Classification (NCBI taxonomy): domain Eukaryota; kingdom Metazoa; phylum Chordata; class Aves; order Passeriformes; family Irenidae; genus Irena; species Irena cyanogastra. Next base: position 283,297 of record VWZV01008301.1, on the reverse strand, counting down.
GTTAATGAACTTATTGGCAAGACTGTTAGCCCTCTGCAACTATGGACTCTCATTAGTGTGTAGTTCTAAAAATCTTTTAGAAAGGGTTTTGTAGAAAAATGCACTTCTGAGAAGGGAAGAAAATAAAGTAATTTAAGATTTTGTTAAATCCTGAACCATCTTAATATTTGATTTTATACTATGGTCGTCCAGAAAACTTGTCCTTAGTTACATGGGCAGGTTTCAAAATTCCTTTGAGGCTTCATGATTTCTTGGATTGTGTTTCTTATAACTACCAGGATCTCATGGTTTAAACCTGAAGTACTAAAGAAAGTACCATGGCTGGACCTTAAAAGTCTGTCCTTCTTCAAAAGTTGCTTTCTCCCAAAGTTACCTGCAAAATTGTGAGGCCTTTCTATGCAGTTCCAGCCCAGCTGAGGCATACCAGGAGAGGCTGTCAGATAGACAGGGCTCTTGCCAAACCAAACAAAAATAAACTGGTATTCTGGTTCAACATTTTCTTTTGCTCCTCGTCCCATGAGGCCTATGATTACAAAACTCAACAACAACATTTTGAAGTAAATAATTCTTCCTATTTCTACTCAAAAAAACAAGTGAGACAGAAATCTGATGCTGAAGATCTGCTAAGTATCTGGTGGAGAAGAGTGGGAGTATTAATACTCTGAATTAGGCAAAGCGTAGACCATGGAATTCATGATTATTTAATTCCCCCAAGTTTGTCACAACACTTACACCTTGTCCTTTTTCATTTTGTGTCCCACAAAAGTATGAGCTCAATTCTGTGCACTCTGCTCATTTCACTTTAAATAATCTTTTGAATAGACAAATTCCTCTGAAGTCTTTTGTAATGTGACTATTAGAATAAAGAAATTTAACTGTGTGGTGTAAGCACACGCCTTCTGCATCTAATACCTAGGCCAATGCAATGGGTGCATTACACGACAAGATGTGACATTTCTTGATGAGACATGGTGGCTGCAGGATGCTGAAAAAAATGGACATTTCCTCTGAAAGGGTTCAGCAATCTGATTTAACTACAGGGCAAGCACCTAAACTAGTGCCTGCTCAACATGACGGATGAATTAGCCAGTAAATCCTGAACCAGTAATTTTTCGTTAGTCTTTGGATTCTGAGAACCTTGTTTGAAGCTTTTTGAATGCTGCTGGATTGCAGAGCATATGTACTTAGCCTTGCAAAATACTGCTGATGGAATACTTCTGTCCTTCATTCAGAATGGGCTCATCTCCAGGTCATGGTCTACGTCACCATCTTTGGGATCCAGCGTCTCTCTGCCATTCAACATTTAGCAACTCTGTTAAAAGCCAAACAGAGGGCTGGGAACCAATTTTCTCAAGGGAAAAAAATGTCCTTTCATTGTTGGGCTTTCTCTGTGCCTGGGCATGTTACATTTCACTATTAATTCTGACACAGACCTCATACTCAAAACATGTCTAAATAAACCCTCATAATAAATCAGGATTTATTATTCTAATCTCATTTAGGTCATACAGTGGCGTAAAACAGTACAAATGTAGGGCCTTAACCCGTAATCCTTAAGGCAGCCAAAGCTTCCATTGGTTTCACATAAAGTAATGCCTACGCTTTGAGGGCAGGAGCTCACCGCACAAATTAATCAGAGTAATGCAAATACCTTTAAAGCAAGAAAAGCGTGGTTTCATAATTTCAGCCCATACTTGACCAGAAGAAAATTTTCCAAAATACATAACTCAGTGAATAGAAGATTGAAAGAGACAAAGTCTAGAAACAGAAGCATCTGAACATGAGTGCCTTTGTTTCATTTTCCAACTTTGTCTCTATTAGGCTGGTTGAATGTTGATTTCAGGCTCTCCTGCATACTCTCCATTGTGCAATATGCTATAGGAGCAGTGTGAAGCTTGGAGCTGTAGTTTGGATTCCTGACTGGTAAGAAAGTCCTGGACACCCTGAAATTTCTGTCTGTGTTGCATGTTCCTTGGGATTCAAAGCAAGACTCAGCAAACTGAGATCTAAGATTTAAAAGAATCAAAAATCATTTGTTGCTTTTCACTGTTTAAACCATTCTTTGCAGCTTTCAGTTTCCTGGATGCCTCCACAACCCAGAAAGACACTTTGAATCCTTGCTAGCTCAAACAGAATATATCCACTCCTTTGGTAGCCTTCTCTGCTTTCTTTGACTTACAGTTTACCACCTCCTTTGCACCCATCCCCAGCCCTCACTGGAAAAACCCACCAAAAGGGAACTAAAGCAGTTGGGCATTTCCCTTCAGTGGGGATTCCCTTAGACAGATCCATCAGCTGCGTATGAGCTGGCTGGAAAAAAGAAGTGGATTAGCCATGTACTGATAACAGAGGAAGGTGGATTTGAGTGCTCAAGGTTACTTGGCCCAGTGTCTGGGCATTTCATATTACATGTGACACTTCCTAGCAGGGAACATGTCTTCTCTTCCTGAGATTCTTGACAGGTAAATAACAAAAGTCCAATTGAAAAGGGATTATTTTAGCCACATCCAGGAAAGTGAGTTAATTAATTTTCTTCCTTTGGCTTCTGAGACTTAGACAATACGAAGCCTCTGGCTCACAGCTAACAAACCCCTCCATTTTAGAAATACCTGATTTGGCTCTGATTATCTGTTCATTCAAGCAGCTGAGAATTCAGCTGTGGAAGCGAAAGTCCAGAATCTTGCTTAAGCCTTCTCAGGTTAATGTCTCAAGAGAGTTTTTAACTTCAGTGTCCTAAATCTATGCTAGTTGGTGCTGACACCCAGGCTAGCTCGGAGGAAGATGAGGGTTATGTCGGGAACTGTGCTCACAGACAGGCCTGAGCAGCTTGGTGCTCCTTCAGTTTCTGAAACTGTGTTGCCACGGCTGTGCTCTGAATCTGGCCACTGCAGAAACTTGTCAGCAACAAGGCTGTCCTTGGAGTATTGATGAAGACAGTTTTGTTGATGAAGGACTTCAGCCTAGCCTTTCTAAGATATAAAAACAGGGTGGAGAGGGAATAGCCACTGGGGCTGGTAGCAAAGGATCTTGTCTGCCACTGCAAGGTGATGTAACTGAGCAGAGGAACAGAATTCCTGAGATACATGTCAAATTCACAGCTCAGAGATGCATTCCTACAAGATGAGCTTTCTTTGATCATTAGTGAATCTGTGCTTAAGCACATCTGGAAAGGCCTGAGATACATTTGTATTTCCTGGGCTAAAATCAAGTAGTAAACAAACCCTTTGCAAGCAGATTTGCATTCAACTCTTGACTCTTGATTGAGCCAACAGTGCCCTTCCTTGCCCTACACATGGATCCTTTGGATGCCGTATTCCATGTGCACCTTCGTGCGTTTGTGCTGGGACTTTCCTGCTGCCAGGGGACTTGTCCAAGCTCAGTCCACACCTAAGGGCAGAGCACTCCGGCAGCACCTCCAGCTTCAATTAGAGGAACGAGACAGAGCTGGCACCTCATCTGCCAGCAGGCTGCCATCTGCTGCCCCCCAGATCATGCTGCGTCCCCACCCGCTCGGAGGGGTCTCTGTCAGCGGAGAGGAGGTGAGGACACTACGGAGGAGTCTCTCGCCTCAAGCCACCGTCCCTCTGTCCTCGTCTGCCAACAGGGAGGGCTGGCTCAGAGCCCCCAACTCTGGGAGCTGCTCCGTGTGGCCCAGGGCCGCGGGGACACGGGCGGAGGTGGCGGCACGAGGGCGGCCCCGGCCGCAGGAGCCGGACAGGGAATGCGGGCAGCAGGGAATGCGGGCGGGCAGCAGGGAATGCGGGCAGCAGCGAAGCAGCTCCCGCGCGGCCCTTCCCTCACGGCGGGGCGGCTCCCGCGCGGCCCTTCCCTCACGGCGGGGCGGGCGCAGCCAGCGCCACCCGGGCTGTCCTGGCCCGCCGGGGCCAAAGCGACCCCTTGTGGGAAAGGAGAGACGGGAGCGGCTTCATCAGCTGCTTCTGGATGGGTTTGAATTCCGCCTTTGTTAGGGTGGGTTTTTTTGGTTTGGGTTTTTGCTTGGTTTGTTTGGGGTTTTGTTTGGTTTGTTTGGTTTTTTTTTCAATTTCTCTTTTTCTTTTGCTTCTTTTTCTTCTCTTCACCTGAGATAGGCACAGAGATTGTAGCTGCTTGCTTTCCCCTGCAGCTCAGTGTGTGCTGAGGGCATCTGCTTTTCCACAATGCCAGCCTGTTTTCTCCATAAAGCTCCCCTGGAAGAGGAACTGAGTTTGTTACACAGGTTCATGTCCCTCAGCCAGCTCCATTTAGCCAGGCGGTTTCCTGTCCCGACCGGCAGCTTTTCCGTATTGCAAAGCAGTAATCAGCATTGTCCTGATTTATTCTGCAGGGTTTTACTTGCTTGTGAACTGTGCCTCAGTGGCAGAAATCGATGGAGCTTTATCTCCTCCTCCTTAACATCACTAAAATACCTTTATGTGAGAAATAATAGTAGCTGGCTTAACAAAATGTAGCTTTTATTGGGACAAAAGTGCCAAGGTTGTATGTCCATAAATGGAACTGCATTTGTTTCAAACACAGTAAAAGAAAAGCTGATCTTTTCATGAACGCAATAATCATGCCAGCTATTTATGTTTATTGTGCTGAACATTAAGTCTATTAGACTTCAAATGGCCCAGCTGAAAAAATTGCCTTAGTGGGTGGAGCAGAGCAGAGAGGAAAAGTGGAAGAAACCAAAATAATGAAAAGGGAAAAAAAAAAAAAAAAGATAAAGGAGAAAGGTTGAAGAAACAGAGCTGCAGATGTTTTTACAGGAACTACTTTAAAGGGAAAATCTGCTTGGAGACAGTAAGTGACATTTTGTAACCTTTGGGGGATTTTTGTAAAAGTCTGACAAGCAAATTGTTTGATGATACCATCATGTGGATAGCAAAAACACGGTTTTCATAAAACCAAGTCTATGTAAGTTTATTATATTCAATAAGCATCTTAGCCACTATTGTGGCTTAACCCCAGCAAGCAACTAATCAGCATTATTATACTAAATCCAAAACACAGCACTGTATCAGCTGAGAAGAAAATTTACTCTATCCCAGCCAAAACCAATGCAACTACAATTATAACTTCTTAATAATAATATTTGACAATAAATTTATAATAAATCATAATAATAAAAGAAAAATACATTATATAGCTGTATTAATATTATCCTTAATATATTGATAAATATAATTTAAATTTTAATTAGGTAGTAATTTAAAATGTCGAAGCATTAAGTAGCAAGATATCAACCATTTAAATATTAGGACATGATGGAAATACGGTTGTTGCTGCAAGTTTTTTTGGATACCATTGCAAGTGCTTTGTAGTTTTACCTTTAGTGAAAGTTTTTCCTCCAGCACCCTTACTTAGGAGGACAAAATGGTAATGCAACAAATGTTTTAGGAGGAACCAGAGTTGTTAAAAAGTGATATGGTTGGTTGTAAGGTTTAACATATATGTGAGGTGAGGTTTGGTAAAATGAGGGTTTACATCTAATCATATCAGCTCTTTGCAAGTACAGGAAGAGCTGAGGAATGCTGCAGAGAGCAGAGATTATCCAGTGGCACATGCTGTGAAAGGAAAAGGAGTAGAAAGATTTAACAGCTGGGATGGAGGGCAGGAAGTAAGTATTTAGCCTGGACATACTTCTATCACCTCCAGCTGTGCTGACTGCATTTTATTTTGGAGTAAAATCCAGTACAGTCCAATGGCAGATTTCCAATCTTTTTATAGAATGGACAGCTTTGCAGTAAAATGACTTCAATCACGTTTCCTATTAAAATGTTTTAAGAGGTGTGTTCCTGTGTGCAGCTGTATTTGCTTCATCTTAACTATGTCATTGCAGAGAATGTTTCACCAGAAACTGCTGGGGTTTGAGCTATTTTTCACGTTTTGTTGTCCCATATTTTTTTAAGTAATGACTATCTCAATCTCAGCTAAAGAAAGGTGGTACAGCCATGTGATTAATGAATAATAAAAATAGACAGAATTTCAGTCTACCTTAATGAAAGAAACTGAGCAGCTGAATTTGAATCTTATTAACTGGTATGAAATGTTTTCAGATTTGCATAATTTTAGGTTTAAATACAAGAGATGTAAAGAGGCCTCAGCCAACAGCATCGATGACAGCTAAAATCAAATAGATTTTAAGTAATTGGCAGTTCTGATTGGGACTGCTTGTCCCAGCACATGTCCTGATAAGTGTTAGTGGTTTTAAGAACCACAGGTGTAAAACTGTAGCCCTTCAAAGTATATGGCACTTGGCTGTTTATTGCACATCGCTGTGTCTCCTGTTGTCCGGTGTGAAAAAAAATTTTAAAGACATGAAGGAGAGAGAAAGAAAGAGAGAAGGAGAGAAAGAAAGAGAGAAAAAGGAAAGTTGGTTCATTTCCAGGACTGCATCTTCAAAGGCTATGCAAGGCTCTGTCTATCAGCAGGCAACTTTGGTTATAATTTGGTTACAATCTTACCAAATCTGTTCTAATGACCTACCTATTTTATTATGTTTATCAATAATTTTAATTAAGTAGCACAATAGTAATGTCAGAGAATGTTTGCATTAAAAAAGAGTATGATTTGGTAGTCAGAAGACAATAGGGAGGATATATGGTTAGTTTCCCCCACAGAGCTCTATAAGTGAGTAACACAAGAAAAATTCAGTCTTCCAAGTATTTTCAGAAGGCAGACTAAATCTAAATTGTTTTTATTTGTTAAGTTTACAGAACTTTGTAAAAGAAAGTGATTTCTATTTAAAGCAAAATGAAGACATGAAGCTAGTTTGCACACTGTAGCCTCTTTATAAAAGCCTTACAGCAGTATATCAAAAATTAATTTAATGGTAGAAGGAATGATATATATTTGGGGAAAAAATATGCTTTCTGTGCTTTGTCCTGAAAGACAGAGAACATGGAAAAATAGCAGCCATTTTAAATTCACCATGAAACCTGAGATTACTGAGGACATATAAATGTTTCCATGAAATTTTGAGATAGATAGCTATATATGCAAAGTAATTGAAAATCCTGAACACTCAGTAGTAAGAAATTCTGTCCTTTCAGAGGGATTTCACTGATATAAACTTAGCAGTCTGAGTGTGTTAACTTTCATCATATATTCTTTGTTTTTATTAGCATCAACATAGTTTTTAAACATTTTATACATTTAAGCAATTTTATGAGGATTTTTTGTAAATTTGTCTTGCTAATACTAAATCAGTGCATTTTTAAACTCCTAGGAACCCACAGGCTGACAAATTGTTAAGAAAAAGCTTGAACATTACCAGAATTGGAGTAAGTAACTTTACTAACAGTGCCACCACTTGTCTTTTTGGGCAGAGACACTTAATGTTGATTTTATCCCTCCACTTAGGGATATATTTCTGTCTTGGGAAATATGACTCCTTTCTTTGTTTAAGTCACTTTATATACTGATCTCACCCACATTTCTATGATATACTGGCTGAAAATCTTATCCAATGAGAATTCTTACACATGGTTAGGGTGTCCAGGAATTTGTGCTGATAATTACTCTAGTCAGTGCAGATGTATTCAGTATCTTGCTACTCACATGAACTTGGAGAGGATATTTCAAATGCTGTCTATCCATTTAAATTCCATATAAATATCCAAATCCATGTAGTTACAGTAAGGAAATATTAATGATCTTTCCCAGTTTCAGTCTAGGTGGTTTTGGTTACACAAGTAGTAAGAGTAATCAGAATCAAATATCCATATGAGCCAGCTCTTGGAATCACTGCTACTCTGCATGAATGCACACATACTAAAGAGAAAGAAAATATCCCTCTCACCCCCCCAAATAATTATGTCAACAGATTATGAACTGATTTAGGTGGAGCATTATTTTCAACATGGACCTTTATGGTTTTATTATTGGACACCTCAATATAAGTAAAGAGTTTCTGTAACTACACAGAATTAAAGTTTTTAAATCACTAATGTACAGGTGATCTTCAGAGAAAAAGAAAACAAGTTAAAATACATTGAATGTGCTTATGAATAATGTCGAATATGTTCAGGTTAAAATATGTTGAATGTGCTTACTGAATGAGTCACTACTTTTAAAAGACATATTTTGCAAGCTGCCATGCGCACAGACACTAGGTCTTCCTCAGGTGCACTGGCTTAGGTTGTGCCTTTTTTTTGTTTGATTGAATTTTACACATATCCAATGTCCAGAAATCTTGGAGGAAAATAGATGGCAATAATTTATTTAGTATTTAACTATAATTAAATAAAAGCAAATAAAATTTAAAGAGTTTAATTTTTAATTACAAACTCCAAAATAAGATTGGTAATTTAACTAAAGTTATAATTAAGATTAGTCTGTTTGGGGAATATTATTTTCATATATTATAACATTGTTTATGAGTCTTGTAATTAACACTAAAATTAAGGGCTCTTTCTGTGCATAAGCCTTAAAAGTCCCTGCCCTTGCTTTTCCGTCGTGTGTGTGTGTAGTGACTGGAGGCAGCTGGGGGCCGCTTACAGAGGGCACGACCTATTAATAAGTCTAGTAAAAAGGTGTGTTTCTCTAGATTTAGCATAGCAGGTCTAGCAGCAGCTCCGATCAGCCCCTTCCCTGCGGGTGTCTTCATGGCAGGGGCCAGCGGAGGGTGCTGGTGTTATTGCTCTGCTCCCGAGCGCGATAGAAAAAAAAATACAAACCCGAGGGCAGCATCGTGCTGGGAATACCGTGTGCCAGCGTGGGGTCCTGTGGCTCCCCTCCCAGCCCAGCCTGTGCGAGCTGCTGCCCGCCACACCCTCGAAAATCTGTGGAATGGTTAATGTTGGTTGATAGCGAGCACCGTCTCTGACCGCCGGAGGTTGGGAGCGTGAGGGGAATAGCTTCCTCTGAGAAGGAGCCTGCAGTGGAGTGCTCCAAAAAGCTGGATGGTAGGAGCCTGTGGGTTGTCTCACTTCCAAAGTGTAAGGCTTGACACACTGGCAGACACAGCCACTGGACTCAGTCTGTCATGGGAGGGGGTTCAGTTTGCCTGTTTCTATTTTGAAATATCTCTGTGGAACTGCACAACAGCAGTTCACATCCTCTAGCATAGTGTCACAGAACATGCTGAGTTGAAAGGGACCCATTAGGATTATCAAGTCCAACTCCTGGCCCTGCACAGGAAATCGCAATAATCACATCATGTACCCAAGAGCATTGCTCAAATGCTTCTTGGACTTTGTCAGGCTGGTGTTGTGACCACGTCCCTGGGGAGCCTGTTCCAGTGCCCAACCACCCTAAAAAAGTTTTTCCTTATATGTAACCTAAACCTTCCCTGACTCAGCTTCATCCTGTTTCCTTGAGGGTTGTCACTGATCACCAGAGTGACAAGATTGGTCCCTGGCTCTCTGCTTTCTCTTGTGAAGATGTTGAAGACCACAATGAGATTTCCACTTGGTCTCCTCCAGGCTTTGGCTGCATAGTGCATCCTTTGTGACAAGCTTTCACTTCCCCTGTGATACTGTAGATTCTTGACTGTTCACAAGCAATCCTAATGACAACTTTGAAAAGTCACCTTTTAGAGGTTGCAAAGTATGCAGTAATAAAAGTGTCCTGTACTGTATCCCATTCATGTTGAACAGCACATGCTTCAATCTTTACTGATTGGCTTCACAGGTAAGAGACCTCTGCCAGGGAAAAAGCTGCTGGAACCCTCAGCCTCTGCTTTGCTATAGCTGCAGTTTGCTGACTGTCCTAAAGTGAAAGCCTGCAAAAGCAAGAAGTCTTTAACACTCACTGAATAGAATCTGAAGACAGAAATAAACTACTAGACGTAGGAACCAGGAGTCAAGTTCAACAAGGGATAACTTCTAAGCACAGTGTTTAATCCTCTGAGCATCTCTTGCATGCTGTTCTCTTTTTGGTTGGAACTAACTTCACCCAGTTTTTGCTCCTTGCACCAGTACCAGTGCCTTTCTTGTGCTTAGCAAGACAAGCCTGCCTATTCCTTTCATTTCTTCAAGCATCTTTCCTTATTACTGGGTGGCAGCATTTCTCTTTTATTTAAAGCCAGCAGATGCTCATTTAGAGAATTCACTCATCTTAGTCAAGCACTGCTGGAGGTAAGAGAGATCTTTGATCAAAGAGGAGATCCATTTTATCCTGCAGGGTGCCAAGACAGGCAGGATCAGCAGACACTGGGTTTCATTTGGTGTGGCTGGGAGTGCACACATGGTTAGGCAGCAGTCCACCTCTTGCTTCTTTGCCTGCAGGACTGGATAGCCCAAGTTGTGCTCTTCTTCATTACCAGCCCCCTTCTTGAAGTCATCGGGGCTATTAGCACAAGCAAATGCCTCATGCACAAGCAAAAAAGGCCTTATATTTGTGTCCTCTGACTTGAAAGACTCAAATTCTCTTTTGCTTTCCCACCATCCTTCTCTCATTTGACTCCTTTCTGAAATCCAGGTTTTCTTCTCCTTGGTTGTTTCTTCTTAATTGAAAAAAGACACCCTGAAAGTATGGAGTGAGATTAATGAGTCCGATAGGCTTCCTCTTAGTCCTGGATCTGGCTCTGCCACAGCAGGAGCAGCTGAGAGCAGCTGGTTCAGATACTGGGACAGTGAGTTGTTGCTTTGCTGAAGCAGCACATACAACAAATATTTATGTCTGGTACCAAGAGGGGAAAAGCATGTTCAGAGAAGATAGACTATTTGGAAATGACAAATGTCCTGGCTTCAGGCAAGGCTGGGCAGTCTGCGGGGGATTTCTGTTGAAGTCAGTCTGAAAACTATAGGGAATGTTCAGAAATCTTAGAAAGTAGAAAAATTATTACCATTAGTGGCAGTGAAGTAATAAGAATAATGTACTTGTAAGTTCTTTGTACATATAACTTGTATGCAGTTGAATATAAGCCCCAAGGCTGCAAATACTCACGCAGAAATGTTTTCAAGTTTTGGAGAACACTTAAATGCATGAAATATGCATGGCATGCTGATGAATATCTGGAAAAAAGCATCAGCAATCAAGAAAACTAATTTAGTCTTGGTCATAGGTTGCCATGTAGAATGGACACGATGCTCTGGAAACGTTAAAGGTAAGGTTTTGTTCAGGCAAGAATCATACCAAACAGAATTTCCTCTCTAATTGCCCTACCTTTGTATTTTGCTGTCCTTGAGTAAGAGGGCTGTTTGAACAGTACTGCACTGTCAAGGGTGGCTTTATGCTGTTGTATTAAGTCAATCTGTTTGTTTTACTTTACTCTGGAGCATACATCCTGTTTTCAAAGTAATGGCACAATTTACAGAGAACAGAAACAGCTTGCAGATAATTCCTCCACCACACAGAATTAAAATTTTTGCATAACTGTTTGTATCTTTCCCTGCTTACTAAACTGTAATTTGTCAGTCATATCCTCCCCAGTGGGGCTGAATTTGGCAGCCAGCAACAGAATCCTTTGTTACATATTCACTCTAAAAAAACTTTACTCCTAATTTTTCTTTGGGATGGTTTTTTCATTAATTTTTGCCATGTGGTAGCTCACAGAGGATCTCAAGTTGGTGAGCTTTTTCTGAGGCTTGTGAGCTTTAGAAATAACTACACAACTTCACACTCTGCATACCCATAGTGAGGATAATTAGCTGAAATTGAATTTCCTTGGGAAGAAACATGATCTGTTCCACTTTAGAAAGCTGCTTCTGATTGCTAGGAAATCTTCACTGAGTTTCCTATGCGTCTTCTGTTGTGCCAGATGGACAAACTGAATTTCTTTGGTACCTTAACTTTTCTCTTTGGAAAGTGGAATAACAATAAATGTTTCTTAAATCATCAAAAAAGGTTTTTAAATTTGGAAGAGTGGAAATCTGACAAATGGAAAGTGCTGTTGAAACTATTACATCATGATTTTTGAGAATATTGTACCATGATTGCTCAATGAAAATCTGCTTTATGTTTTAGCACTGTTGTAGGGAATAAGCCACAGAAAAAAATATACTTTGTATAAGACAAAGTCCTGTTCTGAGTACTTAAATAACTGAATTTTATTTACTAAATGGAAGAAGCGAAGGACAGCAGATTTCCCTCAGAATGAACACAATGCTGTTGTTTGTGCAAATGCTGTGGCTCATTCTTCAGAAGTTATTCTTCCTCCTCAGATGAAAAAAGGTTAATATCCCCCCAAAAACATCAATAATTTTGTTAAAACTTGGGTCCAATGTAGTACACAGTTTTTTCCCAATTATTTGTTTTCAACAATTTAATCTCCAATTTTTTTTCAGACTATACAAGTTGTGACACAGGTTGAATAGAGGCGTCTAAATGACAATTTCATATTGTATTTAATGGTTCTAAAGGTGGATGTGTTGCTGGATAGGATAAGCATTTTAAAGGGCAAATGCATTAAATACATAAAATCAATAAATAACAATTATTATCTATTTCAAGGGAAAACAGAGAATTAAGGACCAGACATAGTTTTGTTTCAGATAATACCTTTTCTTTCCTAAGTTATTGCCTGAAGTTTGGTGGCCTTACTTGTAAATAAGTGTAACCCATGCTGGCAGAACTGTGCAACTGAGTAACTTTGAAAGATCTGTGCTGCTGGAAAACATTCAAATGTTTTTCATGCAGGAAGTTTGAGGGAATCATAAAAGATTTACAATTAAAGGGAAACAGACATGAGTTTTTCTGAGAAAGAACTCAAGGAATGAGAACTGGTCAATGAGCCATAAAAGAGGGTCAGCCTTAAGATCCCAAAAGGTTAATAAAAAGACTCTTCTGAGAAAAGATAAAGAAGGAAACTAAGGTACAGATAACCAGTACAGTGTTAAAAGCCCTTGTGGGGAAAAGGTAGAGGAGGAGGATGTTAACAGTGAGTTCAGAGAGCTCAAGGGAGAGAAGGCAGGACAAGTGAGGTCGTTTAGTCGGAGGTCCAATAATGAGCACAGAGCCAAGAACCAGTAATTACCCGAGAAGGCTTTGGTAACCTTTCCTTTGCTAGTGTAGCTTTTTGAGTTGTAGCAGTCTTGCTGTCTCTCCCCCTTGACAAGCTTAGGAACCTACCTCTGACTGCAGGGACACAGGTACGTCTGTATTCCCAAAGGAGAGATGGCCAAGGATCCCCCTCAGGCACTGAATGCCTGAATGTCCGAGCTGCCCAAGAGTTAGCTGATCTCCTGCCCACTCCAAAAGGCTCTTTCCATGACAAAACACTGAGTGGTCTGGCAACAGTTTGTTCCAAGAACCACGCTCAAGAGACAGACACATGCCACAACCAGACTTCGTTCTTGCCCTTTCTCATCTTCCAGAGCTAGCTCAAAGGCTTTGCGACTTCAAATACCTGCACATACCCTCTGTCACAGGCTTTGGTATGTGACACGCCTTTGGTTTTGTGCTTTGACTAAACCACTGCTGGTCTCTGTAGTGGTTCATTTTATTTCAGACACACTGAACAGGAGTGGGAAAGAGTGGGAAGAATGAAAAAAGATGTGCCTTAGGGCTACAGTAGCCCAGCAGAGATTGAGGTCTAAATGCTCTGCAGGCTGGATACTCCAGTGAGGTCTGGGGTTAGTAGTTTGGGCACAATCCAGTCCTTGCTACTTGGCCTCAGGGAGCACCCTCTATCCCTCTCTCAGCTGGGAGTGTAGACTACTCAAGGAGTTTGTTTCCAGCAACCTCTTGTAGAAGAGATTTTTCGTGCTCTCACCCTGTCGCTTCTCCAGTGAATAAGTTATTGCATCAATCCCAGGGTTTGCAAACCATGCCTCTTTTTTTCCCCTGGGGCAATGTAATTGTTTCTGTGATGAGTGTTTTACTGTTGCTCCGTGGCAAAACTATAGTGTTAGATCCTAGTCTAAAACACTAAACTCTGTTTGGGAAGGAGTGAGTGGGCCGTTGCTTGTATTAATCTGCAGATTCCAAGTGAAGTGAACAGCAATAGAAGTCCTTGGGTCAGAAAGAATAAATAGCTGTAATTCATGGAATTACTTCTGGGTCTTTTTGAATTTGGACTGTTTCAAGTCAGGGTAAAGTTCACCATTTTTACACAGTCAAAAAGAAGCAAAAAATCTTCTTTCAGCACTAAAATGTTTGGTGTGTTACAGCCATCTACATGCACTATGTCCAACATTTTAAACATAACTTACCCACAAGCACACGAATTATGTCTTCAGGTTGAAAAGGTACAGTCAGTCCTTGAATTCACACATGTCTAATCTAAGAATAAATTATTATAGTACCTCATAGCTAAAATTTCAATTCAAGATACTGGAAAACTTATGAAGGAAAAAAAATAATAAAAATAAGTTAAAAAAATAAACTATGAAACTACTGAATTGATATCCTCCAGTTTTTATTACCATTTTGTGTGGAGTGATCAGCAGAATCGTCACTTAAAATTTCGCCTGTTGACAATGTACTTGGAGTCTAAGGTTATAATTGAGACATTCTCAGGCAAGTTTTGCCTTTAAGCGCACACATCCACTCCCCCTCAGAAAATGATCTTAAGCTCACAGATAAATTTCAGTAACTTGGGGTGTGCTAGCTGGAAGCCTTGGGGTGTGCTCACTGGATTCCTGAAGGCAAAAAGCCTTTGGTGTAGCCAACCTTGAACAGCTGACCAGGAGACATCAGGACATGTTTACATCCTCTTTTTTGGATGGAGGAATATTCTTTCATGGTAGACCTTGACCAAAAATGAAAACACTTACTAGCAACCTCATTAAAGAAAATATTAATACCTGTTGTTCAATCTAGCCAAGCATAGAATTATTGGGAACTTTGTTCTTCCTCTCTGTGGGGCTGTCACAAGAATATCTACATGTAAAGATATACCACAACCTAATTTTGATACCATGCAGTTTATGGGAATAGATGTTATATTGATTAAATATTTCTTCTCTTCCTTATCTGGTCCTTTTGTAAAAAGCAGTAACTAAAACTGTTGGTCTTTACTGCATCACTGCATCATCTATCCTGAATGAAAAGTCAATTTCTCTGTTATACTCACAGTCACTTAAGGTAACGATAGATTCTCCTGAGTGAATTTCACTAACTTAGGCAATGGTTTCCACTCCAGAAAAATCAGTTTCATATATATGACATTTTTCTTGTGAAAAATATCATTCAATGATCATGGGGGAAAACAGATTAAGTGTCTTCTCTGAATTGTTATGAACATTTAGACTCATCTGAGAAATCATATACTCTTTCTAAATGACAATTGTTGCAAGATATATTATTCTAGCAGGAAGAGAATCCAGGCTGAGTGCTCTGCAGACACAAGAAGCTGATGTGAGAGAGTAGCTTGGCTGTCACAGGAAGAACTGTGTCAGTGTTTCAGACTTTAGTAGCCTTTCTGAATGTCTGTAGAAAAGTTGAAGATGTAAATATTTGTTAGTGAATTTCCAGCCACCACAAGCCTCAGATCAGTGCTTGGCCTCTCTTTACTTTCTGATTGTTATCTAGAAACTTTGCTGTTGAGACTCAATTTGGCATCTTTTTTTTATGTGTTACATCTGCACCTGAAATTCACAGTCAAAATCTGTATGCCACATGAAAGAGAATGCAACATTTATAATTGCTTTTGGTTTGGGTGCACGTTCAATCTGAAGCAATGGTTTAACTTGAGATGTACTAAATACCATTTCTTTGCCAGACTACAAGGGTATGTATTTTCCCTGTGTGTAATATCTTTGTTGCGAAATCTGACACAATTATCAGTGGGTCAGAGTAATTATTTTAGTTTTGGAGAAGATAGATGGTAAATAATACCTTTTCCATAGCTGTCTTGCTGTCCCATTCAAATTGGTTTTCCACATCCCGATCCCATTGTTTAAAAAACAATGTTCCTTCATATTGTAGCTGGTTTTTGTGTGTATGAGAAAATGATCATACATTTTGTCTTCCTTTCCTCACTGTGTTTTTTAAAACTCTGAAGTAATTTTTTATTGTCTATTTGGAAACTTTTATGGCACAAAGCAAAAACTTTTAGATAATAACAAAACAGTAAGACTTGGAGTAGATGTAGTAGTTACTGCTGAGCTGAATATTTAAGTAGAAAACTAATTATATATTGTCTGGCCCTGTTACAACTCTCTCTTACTACAGAGAAGTTCTAGAATTCCTTCTGGATTAGAGAATCTGTTCTTGAAAGAGATCAAATATTAGGGTGTAAGAAGAATATTTTGAAAATATGTATATTTTAAAAAGTAATATTTTTCATATGGCTACATGGCAGATGGGAGGATTGTAAGGCTACTTTTTTATTGTCTAACCAGTTTACAATGCTGATATTTTTCTGCTGCATTTTCCTTCTAATTTTTCCTAAATTTTAAATTGGGATGAAAAAAGTGTCCATGACTCTGTACAAGCGTAACTTCCTCCTTGAGGTTTTTTTTCTGTTCCCTATTAATACAGTTGTCAGCTCTAATAATGAGAGATAGAAATAAATTAAGACAACCCCAGAAATACAAAGTGTCTCCTAGCACCAGACCTAGGAAGGGTCTAAGGACTTCTTTTTTCTCCCATGCTCCTTGCCCTGCTCCAGGGCAGGAATCTGCTGCTGCTGTGTACCATTATATTACAGCAGTGTATCTATCCTGTACTGACCAGGTCATTGGCCCAGTGTTAACTCATCCCTGTTCTTGCCCAGCTGTTCTCCAGAACAAGATATGAGTTTTGAAGATTGTCCTGCAGTGTTGCTGTCCTTTTGTTGCCCTGCTATAGCTCTGCATGAGAGAAAAAGTAGGGGTTCTACAATCTGCTATACTCTGCCCTAATGCAGAGGCCAAGATAGAGTATTGTCATGCATGTGAACCTCTTCTCAAAAGCATCTAAGAGTGCCTCAGAGTTAGTTTCTTTCTGTAGAGAGTTCTGCTGCAAAATACACTTTTTTTTGAAGATGCTCCAGAGTTGTGTGCCCTCCCTGGTGATACTGGCTCATGTAGAGTTACAGAAGGAATCTCATCATGTTCCACTCTAGTGAACAATGAACATTAAGTTCTAAGACAGAGTGATTTAAATTTATGATGTGCACTCCATGATCTTCCTGTGAGCCTTGCTTTTGCTTGCGACTCTCTGATTCCCATGACCTTGTCTCTCTAAAAAATGTTCCTTCTCAGCAGACCTCAGTATTATTCTTTCCTTCCAGTATCACAAATACTCAGTTCTCTCCAGTTTATTACTGCATGGTTACTCTGTCCTTTGATCCATCCGCTAAAATGCTTTGTTGTCATTGGACAGCAGAACATCATCATGGGAGGCCCAGGGCGTTACTTTTCTTACTTCAGTCATGCCAGCAAAGGGAACACTAACTCTGTTTTCACTGTTAATGAAACCTGGGGAGGGGCTTGAGAAGGTCAGGCTTCTCCATATCTGTACCCTCTTTTCCAAATCTCCTCACATTTAGGCAGCGAAATTCTCAAACATATGTGTGTGTATATCTGTGAGCTATTTTAGCACTGTATGAACATAGAAACTCAAGTTAAATCTGTTGGACTGTCTCAATTCATTGTTAAATGTAGAATTATTCCTTAAGGTCTATTGTTTAGTCAACCTGGTGTTGACTACTCAAAAATTTCTATCATTCTGCTTCAACTATGCCTAATCTATGATTTATCTGAAAGTAGACCCCCATTTGCTGATACATGGTTTCTTTACTTATTTCTTCTAGTTATTTCAATGTCCTAGTTACCTGTAATCCTCAAACTCACCCATTTAATTCCTTCATGTTTGGTATCACTCTTCAGATATTTGAGTTGAAGATGCTCCATATCTTTGCAGCATGATCTTAATCAAATCTCCTGATTATCATTTAATCAAGTACACATGTTCAGTTCTTAGCACTTTCCTTTTGTCCTCTGATCTTTATTTTTGGTTTCAGTCTGAATTCTCTCCAGTGGCGAATTTTCTGTGACACCTCTGATCTCACAAGCAATCTCTGGAAAAGCAGTGTCATTACACATCTTTAAAACATGTCACCTACTTGTAACAATATAAACCCAGCTCATTTGTTGTACAGGATCTCAGTGGCTGCTCAGGGAATACTGTTGCTTTGTAAACTGCTGTCGTATCTGATTTAATATCCAATGAAAATGTGGGGTTCTTGGTATTTACCAGCTATGAAAGAGCTTATGAAAGGTCTTTCTCAATTGTGACATTCCAGTTTGCATTTAAATACTTTCGCTCCCTTCTTAAATCTTGCAGAAGCCTTTTGCATTCTCCATTCTGGTTGGAGGTAGCAATTAATATCTCCCAATTAATTACAACATAAGTAAACATGCTTTTCCATCCCCTTTTTACACCCTTATTGAAGATGCTAGAAAACACAACGGGAAGCTTACTTTCTTGTTTTAGAACTAACAATCCTTAATACCCCTTACAGTGGCAGCTGTATACAAGGTAAATTTCAACTACAACAGAAACATTGCAATCCTCTCAAGGTAAGTATAGACTAAACAATCTCAATATGCTGACTAATGGACAACCTACATGGCTATTACCCCATGTTTTAAACATGAAGATGAAGATATTTAACTCTTGAGCCTTCAAATCTATTTCAAATTTACTACACTAAGTTTCTAGCTTCCCAGTGGTCCTTGTTGTTCAAATTCTGGATGTAATACTAGAAAATCATGTAAATCTGACAGGAAAGTGTTACCCCCCTCAGAGTCTTCTTCTTGTTTTGCTTATATCTTCCTTTTGTTGAGTCTTGCTGTTGTATTAAATGTGGCTGTGGAAAACATTAAGCCTAACAGAAATTATGCTCTTGTGAATGTGTTTGTGTTACTATAGGGGTTAATTTAGGCTTTCTCTTTGCTGTGGAGCTGTGTTGCACAAGACTTAGGTTCTTTAGGTTCTGCAAATTTGGAAATGGGCTTATGCTGAGGGGGCAGGTTTGTTATAGAAAAATGATTTTGTGGTGAAGGCAGCTGGACTTGCCAGTGCACTTATTTAACGTGGGTAAGAAGTTACAGTGGGCTTGTGACTAAGTATTGATTTGTCAAATGAGGAGAAAGATACCTTAGCTGGATATTGACTCATCTTTGTGGGTATGTCTATGCTCAGATAGGGCAGTGATCCAGCCAAAAGGCTGCTCTTGCAGCACATTCCTGGATATATGTAAAGCCACGTATTCCATGAATCCACCAGTTACTGTGTTAGAGGCTCTGAAAATATAGAGGGAAGTTGCAGGTGAAAGTACAGCGAGAACTCAAGGAGAGCAGACTGATCTTCCTCCCAGACCTCCACGCTGCTTTGTCTCAGTGACTGTTCTCACTGACAGACAGAACCCAACAGTAAATAGTTGCTAGTGATAATGGTGATTAGATGTGTTTCTCCTTTAGGCTGGCATGCTTATATCTCTACCCAGGAATGTCTTGTGCTCTTGCAATTTGCCAAATGCAAAATCACACTTTCTTACAAGGAGGGGAAAAAAAAGCACAGACATTTAAAGAAAAGTAAAAAGCCATGCAAAAAGCATGTGGGTAGCATTTTGGCTGCCTTTCCTCAGGTGATTATCTGTTGTAAACATTCTGTGGACATATCACAGCATATTCTTTACTGGCCAAGATTTAATCCTTAAACACTGCTGTCCTCACTTGGAAGCTTTAGGAAAAATACATTAAATATAACCATTCTTCAGTTGCTTCTGAGTGCTCCAAGGCAGCAGGACTACACTATAAAACAAAAAGACATAGTCAGAAGTAATATACTTACATATACCATACAGAAGTAATATATTTACATATACCATATTTATTTTCTCTGTATCTCATATCATCAGTAATTTTTTGTTTGCAGATTTGTTTTATTTATTTTTTAGTTTTATTTTACAGCCAAATGCAATTCTGACATGGATGGTGTTAATTTATGAAACGCATTCCAATGTATTTATTCATTTCCCCCGACAATGAGCACCTGGTATCAAAATTATTTCAGAAGACAGCATGGGGATTCATATTTTTGTTTAATGTTGACTTTGTTGTTTGGTCTCGGTGCTCTGGCTGTTGGGAAGTACTGCAGCTGCTGGAGTCACTTTGAGCACACATTTTCCAAACTAACGCAGAAACCCCACTGGCCCTGGGGGAGACCTAGGATGCTTTGAAAGCATCTGCCGGATGCCTACGACCCCGCACCGACTTAGCCTCTCGAGTTTCGCGCCCCACAAGCGACGCTGATCCCGAAAGCGGCTGAGCGTCCCCAGACCCGCGCCCCCGGAGCTCTCCCGAGGGTCGGTCCCCGCGGGCTGTGCGGACGCCGCTTTTCTCCCGCGGGCGAGGCCCCGGGCCGAGAGCGACTCCCGCTGCCGACCCCCGCCGGGGCTGTGGGAGCGGCCGCGGCGGGGTTCCCGGGGCCGCTGTTCCGCCCGCCCCGCGCAGCCATTGGCCGCGGCCCCCCCGCTCACCGCCAGCCCCGCTGCCCGCGCTTATAGCGGCGGGACGGCGCTGCCGCAGGCGCCGGGAGCCGCCGGGATGCGCGCCCCGCCGAGCTGTCCGCGCTGGGCTCTGCTGGCCCTGGCGCTGCCCGTCCTGGCGCTGCCCACAGAGCGGTTGGCGCTGCTGCCCCACGGCGAGGACCGCGGCGATGCCGCGCTGGAGCCCGGGGACGATGTGCACTCGGCGGCGCTGGAGCTGAGCACGGCGCTGCGCTTCTACGGCGCGGCCGTGCGCTCCCTCTATGTGAGTGTGGGGCTCCCTTTGGCTGCCGGCGGGGCGGAACAGCTCCTGGGAATGCCTCGGGAAGCTTTGGGTGGGTCCGCGGTGGTGCTTGTGGGTTCCGTCTGAGTTCCGTGTGGGTTGTGTGAGAGCCGAGGTCAGAGGTCGGTCCAAAGAGCTTAATTGTTCCAGTCGTGTTCAGTCAGACACCGGGGCCCTGTTAATTCCCCTCTCACACTGTGGCAGAGGCAGATTCTTGGAGGTGCACAGCCTCCGCTGGGAGATAATGCAACAGATAGTATGAGCGTGAAGAAAATGCAATCGATTAGCCAGAGTGAATGCCATCCCCAGGCGTTTTCTGCACTCATACGGAGTGTGTTCAGCTCAGAAACATCCTCGTTGTGGTCTGTTTTGTGTGTTTTGGCATGCCAGAGTCACAAAACTGAAACTGGGTGTCCAAGCAGCAGCCTAACCTGTCCAAGACTTGCACCTCTAAGCCCTAGGGGTCTCGTTTTCTGTTCCTTAATGTTTTGGGCACTCTCAGGTATTCATTGCTTTGCGAGTCTCTTAAAGCATCCTTGATTGGCTTGCACAGACCATAATTTCTCTGTGAAGAATGTGTGTGGCCTCCTTGTTTACAAATTTATAGAGTGGAAAAGGGTGAAGAAATATGTGGAGACAATAAGAGTGATCAAAGAGGAGAAAATCCATATCCATAGTAACTGCAGACTTTGGGCTGCAAGCACTTCTCAGCCTTGTGTGCGTGTCTCACAGCTGAAACTGCATCCCAGAGTGGGGCATGCATGTCTATAGCTGATGGAGGGTGTTCAGTGTTTGAAGATGGGATTGAAAACAGATTGTCTGGAGCAGAGCTGCTCAAAAGCAGCCATAAGAAGAAGGTTTAAAATGGCAGCATGTCTTCAGAACACTGCAAGTGTACTGCACACTTTATCGTTGCCTCTTTTCCCTTGAAGCCCCATCTAAGGTAGCAATTGAACATGCTGAGTAACGTTTGGAAAGGTTTTGGTAGGGAAGGCACAACGTGTTTAGTGTATTAATCTGTAAACGTAATATCACCTCCCTGTCCAGTTAAAGCAGCATGGTTTAGTATCATGGATCTAAGAGGCAGCTCAGTGGATTAATCTACATGGAGACACTTGGGAAACTAGAGCTCCATGTGATTGCAGTCATCCGAAATTTGATGTAGTTCCCATGCACTTGAGTCTGTTTCATGGGTATTCACTGAAGATATAACTTGCTTGTGCTACATCAGGTTGTATTAGTGCTGACGCTTAAGTTACACTCCATTGTCCATACTGCCACTACTTAGATAAATCCTGAAATCATATTTGAAGTCTAAAATTTTGAGGGATTCAGGTTATGCTTGTGCAGAAAATTGATGTTCACTGAAGTTGACTGAGATGAAGTATTGAGTGGAGTTCAGACTTCAGTTTGACCCTTAGTTCATTGTCTTGCCTTCTGTACTCTAATTTGGTCACTGATTAGTCAACCCAAGTAAAAAATACACTTTTAAAAGCACAAACATATTCTTGAAAGATAGTGGACTGTATATTCAGCCACTGAGAAACAAAGATAACAGGCAGCATGTCAGGTAAGCAACAGAGACGGGACAGAGTTTTCAAAGAGCAGTAAATTGATTAACCAGTCTAGGTTTCTTTAGTTTAATGATCCTGTTACTTGCCCTAGCCTCAAACAGGAACAGTTCTAATTAGATTTTGCCTCAAATAATACCCGTATAGAGTCTATTTCCAAATCACTTCCAGGGCTCTGCCAGCATTACTCGTTACTAAGAATGGGCAGTTTTAATGAATGGCATTTCAGTATCAGTCTATACACTATGCAGAGGCTTTTTCTTGCACTGAATCTGGCACGAGTATTGCAGAAGAGAAGCACAGTACAAACTTCGTGGGGGCAGGGAGAGGAGAAGTATACCTATCAAGGAAATGTGCTGAGCAGTTTTTAAAGCATTTTCACATTACACATTTTTATTGTATATTTGCAATGTGTATTTATGGAGCTCTATGATTTTGCTTGGCTGGAGTTTCCAACGTATTGCTAATTGGTAGTAAGTATTATCAAGCTGATACAATTAACATTTAGTGCACATAATTTTGTGTAGCAATTTTATGTGGGTTCTCTTTCTGTCCTTTTTAAGAGTTGAGAAGCTGAGTTGTTTAAGTTAGCTGTACACATGAATAGAAAGGCAAGGCATTCTGTGAAGTGATTGTTTAGCACCAAGTTGTCATAAAATCCCTGGCAACAAAATCTTTTCTCATAGACACAAGAGACCACTTTTATTTCATATAAGTGGAAACAGACTTTCACATATTGTAATCTTCAATGTGGTGCTTTTGTATGTAAGATTTATAGCATTGAACTCTATCACTAACCCATACTATTCTATTCGTTTTAATAGCATACTTTTATTAAGGCTTTTTCAGTTTACTAAAACTCACTGATGTGGAAAAATGGAAGGACTAGGGGTTGCCTCCATTTATGAAAGAATTGAGACACCGCTAATGCAAGCTTGGTTCAATTTTTTTAATCCTTACTTTTATTAGCTTCTTATATTGATAGTTGGTCCTGTTTGTATTAGAAAGCTTTGCTGCTTTAAGTCAACTGTCACTTCATTATAAAAATAAATTCAAATTTTCTAAACTTTTTTATGCAGAAATATTCAAGCCTGTAAAATGCCTAGTCATTGAACAGAGAAAAAGTGCCTCGTTTGTTAGAAAACTTAATTTTTTGTTGTACACTTAGAGATACAATTTTTCTTTTAATAGAAGTAGTCCTTACTTTGCATTCCTCTTCTCACTTGGTTTTCAAGGTGGACCTATAATTGTGTATGTGTGTTACTGGTTCTGCTACAAACCACAAATGTATGTTAACTATGTGTGTAATCCAGAAGTTTAACATGCTAAAAATACATCTATGTTAGTTCCTGTCAATTTAAATAGTGTTATACCCTAAAAGGAAAGACGTGCTCTAAAGCTTGTCTGTAGACAACGCCCACCTGAGGCCTCTTTTCCCCCCTTTCCCTTTTGACAGGAATGATGTTTTAATGAAACCCAGTACTTACCCCAAATTACTTCTCTTTATTTTGAGATTCACACTTAAACCTTGAAACAAGCAGGGTGAAGTTAAAGGAGTATTCACTGTCTTTGCCAATATAAATGTATTGTTAAATCTGAAAGCTAAAAACATTTTTTTCATTTTTGGTGAGGTTTTTTTTTTTGCCTTAAAAATCACTGCACAAATTGAGCAGCTTGTTTATTTATTTTCATGTGATGTCTTGCAAATGTTTTCTGGGTTATAGAAACATTCCCTTAACATTTAAAACTGAACTGTCCCACTTTAAAACTTCCTTTAAAAATGGGGTTTGCATCTCCTTAATAAAATTACTTCTTACATTAAAGTTTTTAGCTATAGGGAAAGAATAGCTATATGCATGTCACTAAGAGGTGGAAAGAGGAGGATGATTTCTTCTGACTTCTTCTTCATTCTGCAGTTTTAACTAGTCCTGATTGTATTTTCTCTTAATGCTGTTTTAATCTCTGCCATAAATGGGGGATCATGAAGTTGCAAAATCTACACACACCACATCTGATGAAGAGCATGGAATTTGTTTAAAATACTTCAAACACCAGTCATCTCTCACAAGAGGATTTAGGAGAGAGTAGGACTGTTTGTGTACAAAAAATGTAAGAAAGCAGAAGGAAAACTTTTAACTTGTGCTAAATTTATTACTTTAAAGAAGGAGTGCATCTCTTTGCTAAAAGGTCTTAGCAAACAGACTGTAGTGTCCACCATTCTCCATCCTGTCTTCCAGTGGTGTAGTATAATTGGTGGGGTTTTATTTTCATTCATGTTTTAACTTTTCTTTACAGGAATATAAAGCATTTTCTAGGGTAGGAGTTCTGGGAAACTTTCTGGGCTAGGTTTCTCTTACATGTCCAACTGTGGTTGTAGGGTCTGTTCTGAGGTAACCCATGCTGTCTTTTTAGTTCTTTCTTCCTCAGATTCTTAGTTCACCTTAGGATCTGTGGCCACTATCAAGTAATGAATGAGTAGTGTAAAAATTTTC
Source organism: Irena cyanogastra (assembly GCA_013397155.1). Taxonomy (NCBI): domain Eukaryota; kingdom Metazoa; phylum Chordata; class Aves; order Passeriformes; family Irenidae; genus Irena; species Irena cyanogastra. Next base: position 258,604 of record VWZV01008301.1, on the reverse strand, counting down.
ACAATATTCAGCTTCTTCTCCCCCTTTCTAACATGATCTGCTTTCCCAACATGTTTGCACAGATTATTTACTGATTATATACCTTAGATATACTGTTCATGCATAAAGCCAACTCACCTATTTTTTACATTATCTTAACTTTTTTGTATTTTACACTCCAGCTGCTAATGAGATTGTACATCTGCAGGAAATACCGTCAGCATGTCAAGCCACTTTTAAAATAAATTCTGATATACTGTTTGCCAAGTTTAGCTAATGCTTTGTGATAAGCATTATCCAGTTATACACCAAGCTAACTGACCACTGGCCTGTGTCAGGGGACATGCTCTGACCCTCTGGATAGCTGAAGGAGAGTTCAAGGTATAGGTGTTTTTTGTGTGTGGAGGAGGGATCTGTGTCATGAGTTCTCATACTACACATTTTCTGATTTACGGTATGTAGCAGCAGTGGTAGTCCAGATTTTAAAGATGTTGCCAAGGCACAAGTAGCCAGCATCCTTGACAGGCTTGCACAGACCACAATTTATCTGTGCAGAACATGTGTGGCCTCCTACTGGCCTCCTTGTTTACAAATTTATAGAGTGGAAAAGGGTGAAGAAATATGTGGAGACAATAAGTGACCAAAGACAGAGAACAGCTCTTAAACAGGGAGTGCATGGGTAGGTTGGGGGTCTTCATTCTGGAGGAGAAATTACATAGTGGGAGAGACTGGGTAGGATTTTTGAATGCCTCAATACAAAAATTAGGGCCATCAAATGAAGTTGGAAGCCAGACTGAAAGTAAACAAAACTAGGAGAGACCTGAGGATATGAGTCACAAATTTGTGGAGTTCCTTTCTAAGAAATTTTGTGCATGCATAGAGTTTGTATGTGTAAAGGGAAGACTCAACAAATATGCAAAAGACATCCGACTATGAAAAACAGTCAAACCACAGGGAATCCCTTGAGGTGGATGCAGTTGGAGGCTCACTGGAGAAGTATGTGCATGTCCTCTTCTTTTGCTGAGTCTCTAAGCTAGGAGGTACAGCTGGGGACAGGCCACTGGGCTTGGTGACCTTGCAGTCTGAGTCAGCAGCCATTCTGATCCGCTTCTAGGCGTTTGTAAAGGTTTTATCACGTTGACAGTATCTTGACTGTGTAAAAAGATCTTGCAACTGTTTGTTCTTCTTGGACTCATAAGAAACCCCGTGAGTGAGACAAATCTGTGGGAGACTGCAGTTTTAATTTCATAGCTTATAGTGACAGTTCTGGGACCTCTGTCTCTCTTTGAGTCCCCTGTGTATGTGGCAGCAGCTCTAGAGTGACTGTCTGGCTGCCTGCAGGTGTGTCCTGTTAGCAGGTAATCCAAGACTTGGAGGTGGGTTTTTATGTGTCTGAGTCAGTGCCAAACACACCTGGTGGAAGGGCCAGCACACAAAAAGCTGTGTGTGAGCATTTTGTGCACTGCCTCAAGGCCTGACACCTGCAGTCTTGCTCACTGCTTGTGTGTGTGAGAGAGCCAGCTCTGGTTTGCCAGTGGAGTTTGGCTGTCACACTTGGATGTGCCCTAGCACCTACCTGTATGTATGTATTTATCTCAGTTTTAGTCAGAGGTGACTGACTGTGAATCATCATCTCACTGATGAGTTGAATGTCCCTGAGCCAGGGAGAGCCATCCATTTGCAGACCAAGAGTTTCACTTATTTATGTAAATTCCTTCACCCAACCCCCTTCAAGTAGTAGACCCATTTTCCTATCAGACTGTGTCAGGGCACTCAGCTGTAAAGGAATTTATAGGGTGGCCTATATCTACTGTGGAAATTCTGTCTCCTAGGCTCTATAGCCTCTGGTGTAAGAGCTGTGCTCACAGCATGTCTTCAGAGTGAGCAGCAGCTTGTTTCTAGCTTTGCACAGTAGCAGAGAAGTTCCTAGGAGGGTGGTTGTAGTGAAATGAAAACGAAAGAAGTCCTGGCCAAAGAGAAATCTCTATGTGTTCCCAAAACAAATAGCCTGTTCACCCAGGCTATTACAATATATAAGCATGGAGCAGTTTTTTTGGGTTGGCGTCTATGTGTGAATTAGTTCTTTGCTCAGAAATTCTATCAGCTTCTGAAGCATTGGTGGGAAGGTTATGTAGATCCTTGTTAGAAGAGACAATAGCTGTCTGAACTTTAAATAGCTGAGATCTTTATCTAGGAAATAAAGACTGTACCTCAATCTGTATGGTTGATCTCTGATTTTGGGCAACCGAAATCTCAACACTCCTGACATGGGATAAAAAACCAAAAGCTTAAAAAAACACAGTTACTTTTTAAACACAAAACTGACTTTTGATTCAATTTCTTTTGGAATTAAAATTAAAATATTGTCATCTGGAGCACATGTGTGGGGACAGTTGTACGAACAGCATTTGTGTTATAATTTTCATCTTTTTATTAGGTTACCACTAATGGGATTATTGCAGTGAATGAACCCTCAAGTGAGGAAAAATACCTTGGTCAATTCCCAGTGAGTTTTGGGGCTATTGCTCCTTTTATGGCTGACCTGGACACAACAGATGGACGTGGAAATGTGTATTACAGAGAAGATTCATCCTCAGATGTCTTGCAACTTGCATCAGACTATATCAGAAGAGGTTTTCCTGAGACTGCTTTTGATCCTAGCAGTGTTGTTATTGTTACCTGGAAGCTTGTGGCTCCTTTCCAGGCGCCAGGAGAAGATCATGCTTTGGAAGAAAAGGTGAATGTTAATCAGAGCTTTAAGTCATGTTGGACATGTGCTCAGCTGAAGTGTAACACTGTAACCTTTTGTTTTGAAGGCTTGAAGTTCTTTGTGTTTAAATGAATTCTACAGACCTAAGAATGTATATCATCGTCCAAAAGGCTGTAGCAAAATAGGAGTTTCAGGAACTTTTACTTGAGATTTATTTTAATAATGTTTTATTTATTCAAAAGATAGTGCTTGAAACTACATAGCTGATTTAGTTGTGTTTCCTAATGACTCTTACTCTGAATGTTAAATGTCTTGTGATAATAAGTGAACTAGAATATCCTGACCTCCCTCTGTGCAATGTAGTCCTGTTGGCTTGCATTTTTCAGAAGACTCTTAAGTCATTTTGACATCAAACTGTGTAAAATCAGATAACTATATGGACTAGTAGGATCTTAAGCCCATTTTGTACAGATCATATTGCTTTCAGAAAAAGCTCACGTTTCATAGCTAGTATTGGGTTAAGAAACAGCTAAAGGTTATTTTTATTATTATTCACAAATTATTTTCCCCTTTTTAAACCATTCATTCATACTATACTGCAAGGATATGTAACTTTGTGTACCATAATTATCAAAGTTGATGAGAACATTAGCATTACTCAGCACATCTTTTTATGTCAACAACTAATTTCTTTTGCTGAACTCAGCACAAGCATTGTGTTTATAGTAACAATTCTGCACCCTGGTAGCAATGAACAGCTGATGTCTGAGGTGGTTCCAGTCCCAGTGGTTCCTACAGTAGGCAGGAGTGTTCCTGTGGGAAAAGACTTGAGCAACATGAAACTTGAACTTTACTTTAAGCATTCTGTTTACAGAATTTTTTATTTAGTCTAGCACATCACTTCTGTTATTTTGAGGAAATGAAATAGCATCCTACAGCATTACAGAACTTAAAATTTTTATACTTTAGACAGCCTATCTGACTATTTCCTAAAGATTTAATTTAGTTTTGATATTTTTTTAAATAAAAATTCTGATTTTTTTTTGCATTTAAGAAGAAAAAAAATTACTCTTTCTTAACTATTTTGACGTGAGTAAATGTGTATTGATTTTTTTTCCACAGAGAAACACGTTCCAGGCTGTCTTAGCCTCTTCTGATTCCAGTTCCTATGCTATTTTCCTTTATCCAGAAGATAGTTTGCAGTTCTATAGCACATACTCCAAGAATGGCGATGAAAATATTCCTGCTATGGTTGGCTTTAGTCAAGCCTCTACAAACTACTACTTTTGGGAAAAGGCAGGATCCTACAATGTCATTGCTAATGATGAAGACAGCATTAGAAACCTGTACAAGTATGCTTTTTTCTTTGTTTAAACTCCTTTACAAAGCATCAGAGTTTCATGGTTTTCTCAGTTGTAGCATGAATCAAAGAGAACTAATAAGATCCCATTAGCCATTGCATGAGAAATCACAAGATCTGCCGCTGACAAATATCCAGCCCCTTGAGAACTTAGGTGTAGTTTGTTAAAAGTCCATACTCCCATGGTAGGAACTCCGGTATACTTAGTTCTTCTATAAATAGTGCCACTTAGACTTCAACTCTTCATAATCTATCCTAGGCAGATTGTCTTTGAAAGAAAGAGTGAACAAGCAGGAAAGAGAATGAGTTAGAAAGTTTTAATAAGTGATAGCAAGATCTTTGTGGCCCTAAAGTCTCCTTCTGCTCTCGTCTTCTTTGGAGACAAGAAAGTTAGAAATTCTCAACAGAGCTGTGGGTGAGGAGAAAAAAATGTTACCCAAACTGTCAGGGGTGTTCTACAGCTGAATAAAATGTACCTGTGGGTAAGTCTGTAATGTAGGTAAGATAATTAGGCAGCTTTGTCCTGACACTTTGCAGTGAAGGATAACGTTGTGTGTAGGCTAGAAATACCACACAGCTTGCTTTATTTGGCATGTCCTTCTCTTTGACAGAAGCAGCAATGCTGGGAAGCAGGGTGTCTGGGTGTTCGAGATTGGGAGCTCATCTGGCAGTATTGTGCCTGCCAAAATCAGCAATATTTTGGAGAGCATAGAGCCCAACGAAGAAGACCAGGAGATGACTTCTAAGCCCTTTATGTCTGACTATGGTTCCACTGAAATAACACAGCAGTATATCACAAGTAGCACAGACAGCACTGAAGAGGATCAGCACTTTGTCACATACAGTGTTCCTCAGTTAGCTGCAGAAGACTTTCTGAGTTCATACCAAGATGTAACAGGAACACCTTCAACTGAGCCTTTTTACAGTCCTCAGAATTTGCCGACAGCAAAAGCTCCACCTCGCCAGTTTCGGATCCAGCAGTTCCCCCCACAGCCACCTCAAGTCATAGATGTGGAAGAATTTGATGAAACTGGAATAGGTAAGGTCTTTTGTACAGTTTAGCTTCTTCTAACATGGACAGGCTGATGTGAAAGAAATTTAATTACAAAAGAAGCAATGTTTTCTTCTCATTAGTTTCATATCTGAAAATCTGGACACATAATAAGTTTGTGTTATTTATTGAGGTAGTTAATTTGGATGCCACCTCAGATGCAGCTCTTGCCAGTCTAGTAAACTAGTTCCCTAGTCCAGCTCCCAGACCTTTCTCAGATGTGTTACTGAATACAGGTGACTTAATAAAGATTGGGAATAGAAGCTGTCATAAAATTTTTTGGCTAGGGTTTCATGGCCTCAAGTCTTGGAAGGGTAGAATTAGCAATTCTAAGTTCTAATAAAGCAAATCTAGAGATTTCAGAGTAGTGTGACTGACTGCCCAGATGTTAATTGTTTCTTGAAGCAGGTGTGAGAATTGCTATCTCCATTAAATAACAGGCTAAACCACTTAGGGTTACAGGGCTCATCTGTTGCTGCATGGTTCTGAGTATTGTACTGATGTTTTGTTCTAAAGTTAAAAAGTCCCCTTTTTGTTTTCATTCAAAAAAAAGGACAAATTAAAATTATTGTGTGTTTAGCTTTGACAGGAATTTTAACTGATCCATGTTAATATAGATCTGCTGAAGTCAATAGAATTAAATAGTTTTCTAACTAAATAATTTAACAACTGAAGCCCTGATGTTTTCTGCAAAATAGTAGAAAGTTATTTGCATATTGCAAGGTTAGCCAATATCAATTTAAATAGTTTGTTTTCTTTAAAGGGAAAATGAAAAGCTGATCAACTCAGTCCAGAGATACTTTTAAACTAGTCCAGGGGTAGGTGAATACCACAGTAATTATGTGAAATATAAATGTCTGGTCTTATTTTCTGCAGTGTTTCGCTACCACACAGATGTCCAACAGACCTGTGCTAACAACCGTCACCAGTGCTCTGTTCATGCTATTTGCAAGGATTATCCCAACGGGTTTTGTTGCAGCTGTATTGCTGGTTACAAAGGAAATGGCAGACAGTGTGTAGCAGAAGGTAACTGGTTTGAAATTTAGCAACAATTACAACAATAAGCAACACTTACATATGGAGTTCTTGAATGAGTTGAGCTGTGTTCAATTCCAAAAAAGACCTGATAAAAATTTTTTTAAAGACTTACCACTGAGATGTGAAAGAGATAGTGAAAGATATTTGAATCAGTGAGCTCTACCTTTTAAAATGGTTTTTTCAGTGAAGCAAATTATTTCAAATGGTCAGTTATATACTTGATGCATTTAAATGTGACTTTCTAGAAAAAATAAACTTCTTCTGTAACTGACGTCATTTGAAAGAAAGCATAACATCCAGTGATATTTCCTAGAATTAGTCATGAAGTTCCAACATGTTATGATCTGATATGGTCCTCACTCTAGAAATGGACAGTTCAAAGAGATGAACAAATTAACTTTGATCGTTGAACCAAAGAGCATGGCTCTTCTTTTACTCTTAAGCTGCTTTACTAAAGGGTGATCTGCCAGATTTCTGTTACATACCCATTTAAACTTTGTTCCCGTGTAAAATCCATAAAGGAATTTCTTATGTATACACTTGTAATCCTTGTAGTGATTTGGCTCAGAGTACAGATCCATTTCAACAACATAGTTTACTGCAAGACTGTGTTTTATAAACCAGGAAAGCAAACCTAATACTTAGCTTTCAGTTCGTAAAATTGGATTTTGCATAGAAAGAAAAGAAGGATCTGATGATAATGAAATTGAAACTTCATGTAGGAAATTATAAACAGGAGAAAATTAGCAAACCAAAATAACTACTTCTGCATAACACTGACAGTCTCCAAAAGGGCCAGTAGTTCAGAGCCAAGAAATGCAATAGGTTAGAATAATAGGTCAATTATTCTAACACTTAATGGCGTTAGTCTCTCAATAGGGAATGAACAAATTTGCATTTAGTGTGTATTGATATGAAGTGTGACCTTAAGAAGTTTCTGTCTGCCACTTACTGTCAGATGTACTGTAAGAGTGTTAGGAAGTTATCCTTGCAGATAGAACTTTCAGTGAGGATAAAGAGTATCTCTTCAGGCAAATTTGGCCATTTAATCATCCACATAAGACAACACACTTGCAAGTGAACAAGTGGCAATTTCTAGTCTGAACTCTGAGTATTTGTTTGCCATTTATTTTAACACTAAACACTGAACACTGTGAACACTCTGGACATGTTCCTTGGAGAGTATGAGAATACTGTTATTTTATTCTGATGCATTGTATTGATTTGCCAGGTTCTCCTCAGAGAGTCAACGGCAAGGTCAGAGGAAGAATCTTTGTAGGAAACAACCCTGTTCCGGTTATATTTGAGAACACTGATCTCCACTCCTATGTTGTGATGAACCAAGGGCGTGCCTACACTGCTATCAGCACAATCCCAGAGACTTTGGGGTATTCTTTACTACCTCTTGCCTCTATTGGAGGTATCATAGGATGGATGTTCGCTGTGGAACAGGAAGGATATAAAAACGGATTCAGCATTACTGGTACCTTCTAAATTAAAATAATGTTCAAAATTGCTATGCTTTCCTCTGTCTTGATAGAAAAGAAATCTGTACTTAGAGCAATATAGGGTGAAAACACACATATATTCTGAGCTGCAAAATAGTTTTTTGTAATCAAATTTCTCACCATTTTTCTTGTTTACCATATAGAGACAATGGGCCTTTTAATTTACAGTTGGTGTACAATAACTAAGTGTGTTAGAGAGAAGATTGGCTTGGCCAGTTTCTGTTCAAGAAAGAGATTATTAAAAAGATCCGTTGGGGGGCTTGTTACTAGAGTGTACATAGCTACTAAAAAAAAGCTCCTACATCTTCAAGAGATTTAACATGTTAATTGCCTGATTGTACCAATAGAGCAAAAGAGAAACAGTAATCTGACCTCCTGAGGGTCTGAAGCACTTTACAGAAACAGCTGCTGCATAACATGCAAATTACTCTGTTAGCTAGTTTCAGGGAAACCCCTGCTCACAATTTGAGCTTTTCATAAGTGATTTAGTGCCAAATCGGGTTGGTTGTGCTGCTGTGAATTCAAGCTGTAGATTCAATGTGTTCTAGGACAATGTGTGTTTCTTTTTAAAATTTGATCCTTTACAGACTTGTAATATGAATTTAGTTGAACACAACCTTTTAGTTTAGGATTTTCTTGGGTTTGGTATGTTTGAAGCTTGTTCTGGAATTTACAACATACATTTCACTTGGTTTTGATTTGGAAACAGATGTACTGGATTTTGATTTTTTTTTTTTTTTTTTTTACTCTATGTACTCCTAATGGAAATTTTCTCTAAAATGTCCTTTTAAATGGTAGGATAAGGCCTATTGCTATTAGCTTAGTAGGAACTTCTTTTTCAATTTAATAAAACCCTGCTGCCTCAGGGCAGGTATTTGTGATTTTTCATGTTCATGAAAAAAATGATGCTTAAAAAAATTTGCTTGCAGTATCCAAGTGTATTATCAGTATACCTCTGAAAGTTATTTCATTAGAAACACAAGACATTAGCAATTGTGCTGCATCAAAACTTGCAGACAATAGTAATTTATATTTTATCTACTAGAAGCAATATTTGGAATAGAAGGAATTGTAAACCTTTATTAAGTTTAGTGTTTAACTAATTCTCTTTCTTTAGGTGGTGAGTTTACACGGCAAACAGAAGTAACTTTTCTCAGCAACAATGAGAAGCTGGTTGTAAAGCAGAAGTTCAGTGGCATTGATGAGCATGGTCACCTCACCATCAGCACAGAAATGGAGGGCAGAATACCTGAGATCCCATCTGGGGCATCAGTCCATATAGAGCCCTACACTGAGCTCTACCACACTTCCAGTTCTGGTAAGGTTCCATAAAAATGAAGTGATAAGAAAGTGCACAAAGCAGAGACTAAGACAATCTGAAAAACATTCTTTTGTTCCCTTTTTAACAAGTGTATTTAGGATCCTTTGACTTTTAGAAAGTTGCTTTTTACCCCTTAAGTAAAGGTTTCAAAAGAAGGTGGATTTTGAGTGGGACAATGCAAATATTTCTAATCTTTTCATCGAAAAAATAGAAGTTTAACTTTCTCTAAACTGTTGTTTGCAAAACACTCTCTATTTCACTTTTTGTTGGCCTTTTTTTACACTGTTGATGGCACTGTACAAGTTGCAAAGTTTGTAAGTCCACAGGCCTTTAGTAGGAGCTGTACTGGAGTATAGCTATTTCTGGTAATGTCATTAAGTGAGCTGTGATCCTCAATGAGACTAAACCCATTATTTACTACCCATGTCTCATGTAAACTTCATTACAATGACTCTGCAAGCATTTATCAGTATTATTTGAGCTGAATTTTAACAACCAACTGGAAAACTACCTCTTAATTCACTTATTAGTTTCCTATATTGTCTCTTCAGTACTCCTCTCTCTCAATTCCTTTATTACAGATCCTAGGTTTCCTAATAGAACCATTCTTCATTCACTATTTACAGGGCAATCTTGTTTTGCTTACTTATTTTGCTTTCCTCTTCCTGGGTAAAATTACGGGTGTTTGAATGCAGAAAGTAGAGAAGTGAGGTTGGAGTGTTGCTGCTGGCCAGCCAGCCCAGCTGTCAAAGAGATGAATACTACAGATTAAACAGCTGGTGGTGCACCATGTGCAGAAAAATACTGGAGAGATTTCACTTTTCTCTGAGGGTGCACTTTGGGTTGCTAGAGATAGCAAATGGTGTGGTTACATTGTCACTGCCCTGTATTCACTAATATCTGAGTTCAGTAGCCAGTGATGAACCCGCTTGTGCTGTGCCTGTTGTTTTGGACTGGGAGGAGAAGGAAACGGAAGCAGCAGGAAGCTTCTGCTTTGTGCTGAACAACTTGTGAGTTTGGGCAGTGTCTGATCTACAGAACAGTTGCCTACTTGGCAGAAATACCGTTCCCATGGAGGTAAAGTCAGAGGCTGGAGGGAGGTGTCCTTTGGGCTGGGTTTGATTTACCAGGACTCAAACAGCTGCAATTCTGCTGTCCTATGGCGTATCTAATGGACTTAGCATAAATCCAGCTTTAGCCAGCTGCTGCAAGAGGATTGATATAGGTGTGTTCTGGTGTCCAAACAAAGAATAGGGGTGTTCTGAGGACCTTTCTGTTGGTACACAAGCCCAGATCTTTTTGAAGGGTTTTGTTCACAATTTTTCACAATATAGAAAACTGCAGTGAAGCATAGAGGTGCTCTCAGACATGCAGCTTCTTCTTCCTCTGTTAAAATCCAAGGCTAATAGCCTACAATGGACTAAAAGTGTCCATTTAGTTTAGGCTGGTGAGATGACTGTTGTCCTTAGCTTGGAGATCTAAAAGGGAGCCTAAAGGAACCTCTGAGTTTGCGGAGTTGAATTTTCCTTTTGTTAGTTGGAAATCCACAAAATAAAGTTGAATTTTTAAAATATGTCAAAATAAATCAAGTGACTCATTTCTCAAACCTGTGATACCTGAGAAGAGAATAGGTATACTCAAGTGCTTGTTCCTTTGCATGGAAATATATCCACTTTCATAGCCTGTGGGCTTTGAAGTTCCCATTTGCACTACACAGACTGCATCCCAAGTCTACAGACAGCATTTGACAGAGTGCTTTTGGTCTCTGCTCTGATCAGTGTGTTTGCTGTCATGTCGCAGTGATCACTTCATCATCCTCAAGGGAGTACATGGTGACAGAGCCAGAAAGGGATGGAGTTGCTGCCACGTACACGGGTGCTTATCAGTGGCGCCAGACCATCTCCTTTGATGAGTGCATCCATGATGACTCCCTCCATTCTGCTCCTGCCACCCAGCAGCTCTCAGTGGACAGTGTGTTTGTCCTGTACAACAGAGATGAGCAGATCCTGCGATACGCCATGAGCAATTCCATTGGCCCCATCAGCGGTACGTATCAATTGCAAATTCTGCTTTTTCTCTTTTCTAAGCAATTAAGAGCAGTCATCCTTTTTTTTTTAGCCTGGCCTAGCTGGGTGTTAATGAGTTAAATGAGTTAATTTCGTTACTTGGTAGCAGTCCAGACCCACCAGTGAAGAAGAGAAATGGAACTGTTGGAAAGTTTTAGCTGAGGAAGAGTATTTAAGTGATGCTCTGTTCTTGAAATTCGCTGGGATTTATGTCTGATTCCTTGAAATACTCTCTATACACCACCTTGAATCTATTCCCACTTGCATGCGTGGAGTATGTTGTTTATCTTTACCTAATTTGTAGTTCCTCTATTAATTTTTTTGGGAGGGGTATTGTCAGAGAAGAGAGCAAAAGAGGGGAATGAGATTTACCATGAATGAATTTCTATAATTTATCTTGAAACATGGCATTTTTTCTTTGAATTGTAGGCTGCTTATGAAAGGTGTTTTTTTGGATAAGCTATCCAAGCCTGCACTAATATAAGAAAGAAAGCAAAGAGACAATTTGAAAATGCACACCAGATGAATATAAAACCAGGTTGTGCTCACTTTAGTTTGTTACAAAATAAAGCTCTGCTAATTAAAAAAATGAATAAACCAAGCTGTTAAGAATCATGTTTTGAGTCTTGTGTGACTGACTGGAAAATTAATTTTCTCTGTCTTGTTCTTTAGAGAGGGTTTTTTTTAAAAAAGAGGACTTTTTAAACTCAGTAGTCCTTTGTACAAGTAACAAAGAATACAGGTGTTGTTAAATACATATCCAAGATATCACCCTTTCTTCCTGATGCAAAAAATGTGTTTCCTTGCTTACTGTGTGTTATGAGCAACCTCCTTCCAGGCCTTAACTGGGTGCTATTACTTGGACAAAGTCTTCAAGACTAAATATGGTGTCTCTTGCCAGATGGTTCTGCTGATATTAACCGGAATCCTTGCTACACTGGCACTCATAACTGTGACACGAACGCCATGTGCCGTCCCGGAACTGGGAATCGTTTCTTCTGTGAATGTTCGATTGGCTTCCGTGGAGATGGAAACGTTTGTTACGGTATCAGAAGACTTCAATTCATTGCAAAATGAAAGCTAATGTAGAATTTTCTTTCCTTGGGATATACTGGCCCTCAGGCCTAGCCATTCCAGCAAAATGAACTGCCCTGAGAGGCTGGTTTTAAGGTTAGAGGTTAAGTTTTAAGGTTGCTAGGCTATGTATCTCAATAATCACAGTAAGCGAATTAGACTGTCTTGAATAGTAAGTTTTCCTACTTTGCAAAGCATCTTTCCCCCCCAGTTTGTCTTTTTATAAAATATGTGGGAACTTAGTTGTGAGAAATTTACTGTAATGCAAGTTCTGGTTAAAATGAGTCAACTAGGTTAAAAGTTCTCAAGGGACGTGAGAAATAGGAAATGCATGTGTGGACAGAGCACAGATATGTGCAAATCATTGAAATAATATTTTTAATGATCTACTTTAAAAATCCATTTCTCTTCCAAAAGACTCATATTTCCCAGTTCTTTCTAGCTCTATATTCCTACTGTATTTGGGTTTTGCCTTGCAGCCAAATCACAGCACTAATACTTGTTTTCAAGAGTTGAAAGTGTGTGCTAATGAAATGTATCATCCCTATTACCTAAAGAAGTTTTGGGGGCTTTTAAAACCCAAAGCACAACTCTCCTTCCACTCCAGCCCTCTAATCAACTTGCAAATTAAAACAACAGCATCACACTGTCCCTTCCAGTCCTCTGATGCTGTGAGTTGGGCAGCAGTGGATTAGAGATGTCCATGGATAGTGAAAGGGGAAGCCTTTCCTAGAGTTCATGCTCCCCCAGTAGTTTCATTGCTTCTGATCACCTAAGACTGCATTTTCTTTGGCTCCTCTTTCCTCTGCAATTTCCCCCTTATCACGCCATGATAGAACTTCTTCTGGTTTGTTTTCTTTTTGGCGCAGGTTAGCTGAGGACACAATTACCTCAAAACTTATTTTCTGATTATTAATATCTCTTAAGAGGTATGGTCTATCCAAGCTGTGGCCTGAGTACAGAAGACTGCTATTAATCTAGAGTTCCCCAGTTTCTGTTTTTCTGGCATGCATATTAAACACACTTTTGTAATAACCAAGATCCTTTTAATACCCCAGATATTGATGAGTGTTCGGAGCAGCCAGGGCTGTGTGGCAGCAACGCACACTGCAACAACCAGCCGGGAACCTACCGCTGCGAGTGTGCTGGGGGATACCAGTTTGCAGCAGATGGGCGGACTTGTGTCGGTGAGTTTCATGTTTCTTAAAAGCATTGCCCACCAGCCTTTGGGCTGGGATCCATCTCACAGGGATAGAAAACTGTGCTGATGGTCTGTGCTGATTTCTAGTGTGAGTGGAGCTCAGGAGTTTGTGCTGCAGCTCATGGTTGCCAGGTCTTTCTGCATTTTCTAAGTGCTGTGCTTTTGACTTTTTGAGTGTTTGTGTTTTGCTTCTTATGTCTAATTCAGAGTTCAATTTAACAGATGAGATTTCAGTTACAAATTCATCCCTTGGACAAGATCGTGCACAGGTCTAAACCAGTGTGTCTTGGCTATTCTGAAGTGATAATTTATCATGAAGTGATAATTTATCATGATGAGAAGGAATTGTAGCTGCAGATCACTTCACTGTTAAAATCTTTGCAATTTGGCTATTAGTTCATTTTTAATGGACCATTAAATATCAAATTCAGTAGTTGTCACTGAACTAGTTTGTTTTCCTGTAATTTAAAAACTTTTTTCTGGAGGAAGCCTGAGTTAATCTGTATTTGCTAGACGAAGGTTTTCCTAACAAGAGATATTTTTACTTTTTCCTCTTTGTCCCATTCTTCACTCAAGTTGTAGAAATTCCCTTTGGAAAAAGGAATCCACAAATGGTAGATAGAAGAGAGATAATGACAAATAACAAAAAAAGAATAATGTCTCTACCTCTAGAGCTGAAACTGTAAGAATAGGATGGAAATTAGATTTTTTTTTCTTGTTAGAATTTTTATCTTTGCAACCTTACAGTAATTCTGTACCAACAAAGTCTATAGACACTCTTTCAGTATGGCTGGAAGCCTTATAATTCCAGTATGGCTGGAAGTCAGTCTTTCTTTTGGAAAGAAGTGGCAACAGCTGAGGAGTTTTTGTTTCTGTTGTGACAGCTTTGTGGTGGAAGTTTAGCTACCCTTTGATCAACTAATGCATCCAGGTCGTTGCTCATTATAGCCAAGACTGTTCTTCAGGAAAGACTGAGGAGCCTTCATCTTACAGCAGAGAATTGCATTGCTTTCCTTGAATTTGTGACTTTGCATGCTGTGTATTACACTCTGTCACAAGCCAGATTTCTCTGCTCCAGTAAGAATTACAATTCATGTCTGTTCCCTAAGTCACAGTGCACCCTAAGTCTCTTAGTTGCAGAACAGTCAGAAAAAGCAGCTCCTTCTACCAAGGCCACTGGAAGGGATAGGGTGAGATGTGGAAGAGCAGCTTTATGTTCCTTCCAGTATGTCCAACACTGCACTTTTGTGACTTGGACCTGAAAGGGAACATTCTTCCCTCCAGCCATGACCTCACCAGTTTCACTCTACCACTTTCCCATGAAGCTGATGTTCCACTTTTAGCAAGTGCTAAGTAATTCCTTGCCCAGCTTGAAGGATTTCAGTTTGATCCCTTTCTTCAACCAAAAACCAAATTGCATTTTTAAGGCTGAAGAGAGGGAAGATAAACTCTAGTTTCCCAACAGATTGAAAATAAATGTCATGGTAATCTTTTCACAGTAGAGGGTCTTATAAACTACCTAGAATCTGAACCCCAGAAGGGGCAACAGCAACCCTCTGTGCTTTTGCAATTTGCTCTGGGACACCAGTTCTGACTCAGCCTTTTTGGAACCAGCACTTTTTTTCATACCGGCTGTGTGATTCACTGGGTAGCTTTCTAAGAGAGTTGTAAATAAATCTTGTCCTCCTATTTGTAGGATGAGAAACAGAGACTTGGAGACTCCCTTTGAGCTCCAACTCTTACCTTATGAATTTATAATACATAATGTTCTTAATGAATTTGTTTTTAATCTGAAACTTACTTCATTAAATAAAGATACTAATGATTCTAACAATGATGTAATTTCCTCTAGAGAAACAAAAAAATGGGTCTTTTCAGATGGCTCTGATAGAAGATTTTTGTTATTTCCCTGCAGACACTGTGGTATTTTCCATCTGTGTGCTGTGATGAAATGAACATTGTAGAGTCCTGTCTTGGCCTCCTGTCAAATCCTTGTCATAATTGTGTAAAGACAGCCTCAGTGTTACAGCAGCCTCTGTTAGAGCAGCTGGAGCTCCGTTCCTAGATGTACACACTGAACACCCTATTTTCAGGCCCAAAATTTTTGTAGTATTTTACCTCTTCCGATTTCAAGTACCATGGTTTCCTTCGCTGTTCTCTGACTTAATAGGTAAGCGTAGGCAGAGCTCCAGCAACTTCCTGAAACAATTTATGTGCAAAGTGGTGCAGTGCCTTCAGAGCCACAGCTGTCAACATGAGTGAGTTATGAAAAGCTGCAGGTCTGGTCCCAGATCTCTCCAGTAGTTGAGAAATGTGTTTATGTCCCATTGAGTCACAGCTCCTATTTGTTGCCAAGTGACAGCAGCCCTGGGTCAGTACTAGGTTAGTGTAGCAGGTCATCTAAATAATTCCCAGTTCAGTGAACTGGCCACTCAGCTAACATGTGAGTTAGCTCTGTGAGCATTCAGGACTCCTTTTCATAACCAAAGCTGATATGGATATTAGGATCTGTCACTATGGTAGCCTTTCTGCCCCATTCTATATTAGCAAGCACCTGTGAGGTGCTGAGGACAGTCAATTCAATGTAAAACATTAATAAGATTTATCACCACTGAAAGAGGAGATTTCAGGAAATAAAAAAAAATCATCCCAATCCCCAGAGCAAAAAACCCTCAGTTCCTTGTTTCCTTTCTCTTCTGTAATCTTTCACAGATGTTGCTCTCTCGTATGAACTTACTATGAGGCTTAGACTTTGTGAAGGAAAGTTCAGATTTTCATCTCCTCTCTCATACATTTAACCTGCAGCTGTGGAGCATGAGGTAAACCACTGCCAGAGGGGCACACACAACTGTGACATTCCTCAGCGTGCTCAGTGTGTGTACACCGGAGGGTCCGCCTACGTCTGCACCTGCCTCCCTGGCTTCTCCGGAGATGGCCGTGTCTGTGAGGGTGGGTAGCACCATTTGTTGTGAGGCTTTTATACTCTTCATTGCACTACTGGGCTGGTCTTTGCTGTGTTCTAATACTCTTCATTGCACTACTGGGCTGGTCTTTGCTGTGTTCTATACGTACTTGTCATTTCAAGTAGGAAATTTCATAGTCTGAGTCCCTCAGGCAGGAATTTTTAGTAAGCATTTCTCCTTTCCTCCTCTCACTTTTGAGTTTATTCTTCAATGTTTCATCTGTAGAAGGTCCAAGATGAGATAACTGCAGGAATTGTAGTACTTGCAGCTGCAGACCTTTGTCTGCTGCAACTGTTTCTACTGTATTGGTTTAAATTACTAAGGAGGTAAAAGAAAATGCTCTGACTATGTAAAAAAATTTGCATTCTATTTCATGTCAGTCTGAGTGCAGTGGGGGAACTTTACCTAATTTTATGTTGGAAACATGGCTAGCCAAATCCTACTTCTCTTGCTATGTTAAGTCATTTCTTTGGGAAATATATTTCTTTGGGACACATATCTAAAAAACTGTGTGAATTAATGATATCTATTACCCTTTGGAATAGGAGAATCCTGGGATTTGCTGAGACAGGGAACCTAAAATACAGGCATGCTTCCCCCTCAGCCCTTTTTTTATATCTTCCTTGCATTTCTGTACTAGATGTATTTCCAAAGAACTGTCTGTATGTCTAATCAGATACCCTAAAATGGGAGCCTGAAAATGTGACAGGTTTGTACTTTATTTCATCACTCTGATTTTTCCATCAGAAGGAACAGTCACCTGAGACTGATCTTTTCTTTTACAGATGTAGATGAATGTCAGCGGGGCCACTGTCATCCAGATGCTTTCTGCTACAACACTCCTGGGTCCTTCAGCTGCCACTGCAAGGCAGGTTATCGTGGGGATGGTTTCCGATGTGTGTTAGGAGGTAAAATTCTATAGTTCTTGAAAGTTGGACCAGAAATATAATTTGGGATTTGGAGGATATATATCTTGATTTGGTTCCCTTCTGAAACACAGTGCCTACTTCCCCAATGGTGTCTTTAGTCTTTTCAAGTCTTTAAAGTTTAGGACATTACCAAGCTTTGTCAAAACTGTATCTTGACTGCTATTGCTTTTTCATGATATCCTGTTCAATGTTCCGTTTTATGTTTTGTTTATTCCATCCCCAGCAGTTCTCAGCCCCAAGCTGATACTATCTTTTGAAGTTGCCTTGTGTAAAGGTTTGACTGTGGGGGTGATTTGGTTTGCATACTCAGTAATCACTTACCATAAAATATCTGGAATTGTTGGCAATGCAAATGAATGTAATATTTAGAGAAGAAAAGTGAAAAATGAGACCAAAGTCACGAGGCTCTTGTCTTCAGTAAGATCTGGGTGCCTACATGCCACATACAGCCTGCGGTCTAGAAAGACTACGGTTTCCAGCTGGCATTTGTTTCTGTACTTACCCAGATTATATTCTATTTAGGAGAAAATTCTTTACCCTCACACTTCTGTTTTTCAATTGTACTTTGAGGCTTGAAGTATAAAACTGATCTTGAAGGTATACTTTAAAAAAAAGAAAGAGGAAGGAACATTGGAGCACAAAATCAAATCAAGTTTACTTTAATTTAACAGCATGGCAAACCTATGGGACAGCACTCAGGTTGTGTGGATGGTGAATCTTTCAGCCAGGAAATAAACCCTAACTTCTCAGCATATTCAAACCAAATTCTTTCTCCTCTAAGATTCTTGCTGGTGAGCATTTCTCAATAGATTGAAACTCAAACAGTGCAGTCAAGAGTAACAAGAATATCCTAGGGCCAGAAGGAAAGAAAGGGTTT
The DNA here is from genome assembly GCA_013397155.1 of Irena cyanogastra. Taxonomy (NCBI): domain Eukaryota; kingdom Metazoa; phylum Chordata; class Aves; order Passeriformes; family Irenidae; genus Irena; species Irena cyanogastra. The sequence goes on along the minus strand of VWZV01008301.1, from coordinate 240,527 downwards.
GGGCATTTTCGTTGGGTTGTTTTGTTATTTTTTAATAGTGGAGGTGCTTGCTTCAAAGTGCTTGTCTGTGTGGCTTGATGTTACTACCTGAGACTTAATATTTTTATTTTGCCTCTCTATTCCCTAATTCTGAATTTCTGACCTTTTTTCCCACAATTGGATGCTCAGCTTTTGAAACCAAAAGGCAAAGCATTGTACTGAGGGAATAAAAGAAATCACAAAGTTAGGTTCTAGTTTTGGAGCATATTTACATGACACTTCACCGTCTGCACAGTAACACATTATGTGAAATCACCTAGTGCTTGTAGATTTTTATATCATAGGTAAATTTCAGGACATTTTGAAGTATTTAATTCTGAGGCACAGCTTTCCACTTTGTCAGTCTTTTAATATAATTTTTAACTAACATTTCATGAATGATCACCCATGTGTATTTTCATTTTTGTGCCAGATGAATGAGGAACTAACTGTGTTTATGACCTGTGTCAAAATATTTAGCTAACTATCCAGGTGATAAAAACAAAATTATTTCTCCTAGAGGAGAAACTTTATGTGAATAACTTGAAGCAAATCAAACATTAAAGCTTCCAGTTCTTCAGGCAGAATTGTAGAGGCAAAACCATTGCTTTCATGTCTGCCACATACCCTTTGCAGATGAAACAGATAGTTTGGTAGACTGATACTTGCAATCAACCAAAATTAACTTTATTACAAGGACACAATTTCTTCTGAGTATATGTGAAGATTTACTTAAGTAGGGAGGTTGTTTTGTTATTCTTAGCACCTTTTCTTATGTGGTGGTTAGTGTGTCTACTCAACTGCTAAGCACATGGTATTATTTTGTAGTTACTTTATTTCCTACTTATCCTGTACACTTTTTCACTTTCTGTGCTCAATACAATTGTCTTGGATGGGGATTTTTCCATATCACAATTTTAATAGTAGTAACACAATATTTTTAAGAGTTTTGTATCTACTGTTTTAGTTGGTGGAGATCTGCCAGGCTTTGTTAGTCTTCACATATGCATCACCAATATTTTTTTTTTAATACAGTTTTGTTTTACCAGTAGAAGACCGGCTTTTTAGATACATGTGTATCAATTATCTCTGCTCATTAAATGTTCTGAGCAGTAAAAAAAAATCTGTGTAGGTAAGAAATCTCACTTTTGCTGAATTGTGACTGAAGTACAAAGTATCTGTGTTGCTGGGCTATTCTGCAGCAATGGCAATGTTTAAAACTTACGACTGCTCCCTTCTTAGAGTTAATAGAACAATAGCTGCCCTTGGGGTGTCATCTGTTGCTAAAGCTTTAGTGCTTCTAGAATGGATAGATCCATCAGTTAATCATTGCCAGGAAGAGAAACAAACTATACTTTCTGAAGCCTCACAAAAGTAGTTTAGTTTACTCTAGCATTGGGTTTGTAAAGTAAGCTGCTTCAGAACGGAGGTTGCAGAGGAGGCTGTATTGTATTCAGCTGTAATTAGAGACCCTTTCTCCCCCTTTTTACCCACTGAGGTTTTGATCTAATAAGCCTCAGTGTAGTAACGGAAGTTTTTCCTGGTTGTTAATAGCATGGAAAGTTTCATTCATCCAAATACTCAGTTCTTTTTGCTGTTCTCTGTTCCATCCCATGTGTACAATTACTTGCTTGTTTGGTGTCTATTATTGTATGAAACCTGCTGTTAAGTCTCAATGGCAACTCTTGAAACAAGTAGACTAACAAGAAAAATGGATTTGAGTCACACACATGGGAATGTCTGTAGGAGTGAACCGACAGGTTAATGAAATAGTTAATGATGCTGGAATGTCCTGCTGCTCCCAGCTATTAAGGAAGTCTGAACTTCATTATTTCCTCACGCTTCATTTTTCCATTTCAAAAAAACCAGATGTCTGAGTGTTTCTACCCCTGCAGACCCCAGACACTGTTTACTAAACAGAAACAAGCCTGGATTCTTGGAACCAGGAACTGTTAAGAGCTATTCTCTGATCATCTGTGTGCAACTGATTTCACATGAGAAACACACTTACCGGGACAGACTATAAGTGAGGAATTACAAAGGAAAATGAAGGGACAAAGGGAAGCTTTTTAATTTGTGTTTTTAATTTTTTTTTCCTCCAGCATCTGAGGATAGCAATTAAAAATGTCAATATAAGTATTTTAATAAGAGAAGTCCATACATCTCAGTTTCTCATCCTTTTACTCAGCTTCCATTTTTAAAAGAAAAGTCCACAAATCCTTTTCTATATTGCTGCTATAAGAGCAATCTTCTATGACTAAAAAATACCTTGAATATTTGTGTATGGCTTTAGTTCGGTTTTTTCTCCATTCTCTTTCTTTCTTCACATGTGAGAAATGTGTACATGTATGTTTTTCATCTCTTCTTTCCATATTCATGCTACTTTCATTTTCATTTTTACAAATTCCATAGTCTATTTCAGTGACTTTTAAATTCCAGATTGCTACTGGTAATTCATGAATCACATGAAAAAGAATGTTTAATACTCATCAAATGCAAATTGATTCTTCTGAAGAAGGATCATTTAGCTGAAGTTCAGGATGTCCCATTCTATGTATCTAGTTTGACTTGTGCTGTGTTCCGCAGGACACAAATTTTTCATAGCACCTTACTCCTCTGTTCTGCTCTACAGCTTCTGTCTTAGGAGCATTTTTCTGTGCACTCACTCAATTTCTCACCGTTCTTTTGAGCTGTGGTTGCCAGAGCTGGATGCAGTATTTCTTGAATCATGTCCTCAGCCTCATACTCTTTATGCTTGTATATTCCCAGTGTGTATGCTGAATTCTGTTTTATACCCTCTCACAATCCCTACAGCACTGAGCTGTGATCTGCTGATAGCTTTTTTGGGTTGTAGTTTCAAAGATTAGTCTATCTTTAGAGGCTTGTCTACACAGTTTATTCCAAGAAGTGTGACTTCACATTTACGTCCTGTCCTTCTCATGTGGCCTGTTTCACTTCCACAAATGATGCAACCTATGGTTGTATATCTTCCTCTGGAATCCAAATCATGGAATTAAATTTCTTAATAGGGAAATTCAAAAGCAAGGCTAAGGTAATATGGGAATTTACCAAAGATACCACTACTTCATGACATTTGACTTCTGACTCAGATTATTTCTTTCTGTTGTTAATTATTTGCCAAATTAAGTGCTTAGTTTCAAAGTTGATACAATCCTGTGGGCGTAAATAGAGCACCATAGGAAAACACAAAGCTATTAGGTCAGTGAAGTACCTTCAGCAGCCAAGCATCAACTGCACCAAAACCTAGCGAGGATGGGATTTTACTTAATTTTATAGCAAATGCTGATTGGTAATATTTAAATACATACACTGAAGACTACTGTAACTTGATCCTGCTGTTAATGAAAAGCTGATGTCCCCCCTGTTTTTTTTCATCACCAAGCATTACCTAGGTCCTGCTTTCACCAGTTGTTTCATCTCTGGCAGAATGAACTAATCCTGGTGTAACCATTTTTATCATCATTGACATGGTCATTTGCCTTGCCTTTCAAACGTGGGTTTCAAGAATGGCAAGAATCTTCCGAAAATCAGGGCCATTTATCCCTGTATATGGAGCCTTAAAACAGGCATGGCTTGTTTTCCATTTGCTACAATCAGGTGCAGTAGTAGCTGTAACAGCACCATTACACCAGATAGGTATTACTTGCTCTTGGCATTACCAGTTGTATTTAATGGACTTTTTCTTCATGCCAGTCACAAGATCAGAGAACTCTCCTAAAGCTAATTGTTCTGTGTCTTTGAAGAGTCCTGGCTGGATGAAATACTACAGTATTTATGTTAAAGGCAGGCTCACTAGGAAACCACATTTAGGCTACTGTAGTGAAGGAAATTTACTGGTTCTTAGGTTTGTGTCTGGATGCTGGCTTAAGAAGTAGCCCTGGTGCCACCTAAATATGTGCCCTTCCTTGTTACTCATTTTGTCTAGCTTGTGCTGTTAGCTCATCAAGGCAGGAAATGGGCTTTATTTGTTGTCTCAATCTCATCTTTCAAACTCTGTCATAGCTAGACTAATTTCAGAGAGTTAATTAATACAATTTAAAACTTGCAAATTCAGAGGATCTTCTCCTAACCTCACTGAATAAAAGGTATGGCAGTATAAGCAGTGTAAGCAGACTATTTATCCCAACCCACTGTCATCTGTATCCAATATTGCTGTGCCTTCATTGCTGCATAGGCTACAACACTGGACTGGGTTTCAACTCACGTTTCTTTAGGTGCCTCTAAACTGTAAGCATAGTAATCCTGGCCATGATTCAGAGATAAGAAAAAAAAATGAGAATGAATTCCAAATGCTTGGTTGAACTATCCTTTAGTTAACCACTTCTTCGGTTTATAAGTTTTAATACTGGTTAAATTCATATTAGGGAGTCAAAACAAAATGTTGAAAGACAGGTTAAAATTATTGAGTCGGCACAGCTGAACATGGTAACCCTGGCTTTATTTCTTTTCAGAATGTCTGTTTGACATAGCTTACTTATTGTACTTGATACTGTTAATAAAGTGATCATTAGTATAAGGGATTTTCATGAGCAAAGAGTAAGAGTAAAATACACATTTATTCCTCAAAGTGAGTGACAGTAGGATATTTGCATATATTTTTATGCAAGTAAAAATTCAGCATTGATGGTTTTTTTAGAAAGAACCAATCATGTGCTCTGCCTTCTAGAAATCCAATACTAATTTTGAAGATTATTTTGTTTGACAAGTCTCTTGACTTCAGTGTTGTTAAGCGCATAAGCAGACCACTTGTGCAATTGTTCTTGGTCACTGCAAGACAAGTTCTCTTCAAAAATACAATCAGAATTCCTGAGTAAAATCTGCAGATATTAATGTGAATACCGTCTTGAAATTAGAACAGACATTGATATTTCAAATCACCAACAACACTTATATATGTTATGTGTAACTACTGGGTCCTATCTGGGATTGTATACACCCTCCTTTGCATAATTCATATAGAATATTGAGTAAAAAATTGTACACTATTGGTATATACCCTATTTTTATGAGTTTCTCGTGCAAAGAAGAAAAGGAACAGTTTCTACACTTTTTTTTAATATCCTGCTGAGGAGGAGTTGATAGTGTTTCTCAAAGCTGATAGGAATGAAATTATGAATTTTTTTCTGCACTGGACAAAAATGTGCTTGAGGGATAGTTTACCAATACTTGGTGTTCCCCCTGCTTTCTCCCATAAGCAGTGCCTATAATGAGAGTTTAGAATAGAAAAACCCATGGCAAAACCATCTGTTTGCTGGAACCAACGCTTCTTTTACCTGCATACTGCATAGGACACTGAATGCATGAAAACAAAATCTGAGACAGATAATGGAGGCTTTCCCACAGGACCTGGTTTTGTAAGTTGATTTGAGGCTCTCCACCACCCACATTAAAACCGATGCCAAATATTGCAGTTGTTCAGTGAGCTGTTCTCCAGTCATTTTTATTTCTCTAATTATGTCCAGGTGCATGAAACTTGTCCAAAGGTTTTTCTTGCATAACTAGTTTAAATATTAATAAAAACCTCCTTTTTTTTTTTTTTTTACAGAACAGAGATTTACACCACAATAGTCTGTAGATGCATGGGATTAGCTTTTTGCTCAGCTGGGGTCAGTCTAGTCTGAGCCGCACAAAACTAATCCTGTCCTAATCCTGGCAGTGTAAAAACAAGGAAAGGAGTAAATGGAAGTCTAGTGTTAAAGACTCTTCAGCAGACAGTTTGTGCTAAGTGTTTCTAAATGTCTGTAGAAATCATTCAGGGGAAAGGATACTCTCCCATAATTACATCTTTCTCTCCCAGGGATCTCAAATATGTGGTAAAACCAAGCCAGATTTCTTTGTCTGGAGAAGGAAATATATATTTTTTATTTAATTATTTTAATTTCATTATGTTCTTTGGCTTCTAGAAGATTTATTGATCCAGATGACTTTCCCTACTGCATGGTAGATAATATAATAAGAAGGTGTAAATTTTAGTTCGGACTATTCTGTAAAATTGAAACATAAAGGGCCAGATCCCTGAATGTCCTGATCTGACATCTGGAAAGTTTCTTTCCTCTATAGTCTCTGCAGTAATATATATGCGTGTAATGTAGCCAATATGCATGGTGTGTTTCTCTGTGCTTCACCGGGGAGTGCACAACTTGTCTCTGAAATTTCTTTCTTAGATCCAGAAGAATCAAATGAGTGCTCAAACTTCATAACTGGACTTTAAAAAACCTAATACACATCATAGCAATGAATTGCTTCACTTCCTAAGATCTGGCCTCTGCCTCATGTTGTGGTTTTTTTCTTGTGGCTTTGAAGGGAATCTCGACTTTTAGCATTACAAAAAACCCTTCAGCCACTGTAGGGTCTGTCTAATTAGTCACATTTTAAGGCCCATGAATAATTGCCAATGGGTAGACACCAGGGTCAAAAGTCAGACAGAACGTTCTTGCTCATCTGCTTCAAGGAGAGCAACCATGTTTTCCAGCTTCTGTTTATGACCCTTCAATGAAGGAAGATGCAGGAGACCGGTTTGTTCCCTTTTAAACTAGGCAGTGAAAGATAAAACAAGTTTGAAGCAAATGCATCACACTTACATAGAGCAATCTCGTTGAAGCTGTTCTGAAGTCACACGCCTTCAAGGCTTGGCACAGTGTCATGTTCCACTAGAGGTAAGAATTCTTGTGTATAGGTGGTCAGCATATGTTAACTGTTAATGGACTGTAGTCATTAGCTAAAACAGAAATATTCACTGGGGTTTGTTTTGTTCTGTTGTTTTTTTTCCCCCAGAAGTAGAAAAGACCAAATGCCAGCATGAACGCGAAGTAGCTCTTGGCAGTGGAGGTGCTTTCTTCCCCAGGGATGTAAGAGTTGGTCACTTCATTCCCCAGTGTGATGAGCATGGGAATTACCTACCCACTCAGTGCCATGCTGGCAGTGGATATTGTTGGTGTGTGGATAGGGATGGAAATGAGATTGATGGCACCAGAAGCGGTCCAGGAGTTCGACCACCATGTAAGTGGCTGAAGCAGTTGTTTCTTGTGGGTATCTCTCCACCTGAGTGCACTGGGTCCCAAATGTGGGGCTCAGTCCTTCCCTGAGATACAGCACTGACTTGGAGCAGTGCAGATTTCTGCTGTCCCAGTGGTGGTATATCTCATGCCCTTCAGTGACCCCAACGCACTTTTCCTTCATCCAAGGGCATCTGGACAGCTGTGGTAAGCTTCTGAATAAGAAGAAGGTTTTCTAACTTCTTCCTTGCCTTGAAACAGTGAGAGGCCCAGATAGTCTCTGCCCTCTGGGAGCTGTAAGAGCTGACTTGCCTCAGGAAATGAAGGATGTTCCTTCCTATGTCTTCCTCACTTCAGATGCAAAATAACATAGATTTTTCTAAACATTTGAAGCAAAGAGGAATTACAGAGGCAAACATGAAAAAGCCTATAATGTCAATTGCTCCTTCTCTGTCAGCCAAGGGAAAAATTTCAGAAGCTTTCTGCATCTGATTATAGTGATTAATGTCTGCTTATAGGGCTGATTCCTTCTAAGAAGTCTGACTGTAATTGTGTCTCTGCAAATAATAAGGAGCCTTGTTGTGCTCTACAAGCTAATTTTTCCCTGTCTGTTTCCTTCTCTATTAACAAGGTCTGAGCACGGCTGCTCCTCCTGTTGTTATTGGGCCCTCTGTTCGACCAGACACGGTACCTCTGCCACCAGGAACACACTTGCTTTTTGCCCAAAGTGGTAAAATTGAACATGTTCCACTAGAGGGAAACAATATGAAGAAAAATGGTGCAAAAGCACTCTTGCATATTCCAGTAAGTAATTTGCTATGCTAAGTCCATGGTTTTTAGAAGACTTCCTGACAAAGATGAAAGCTACTGTTTGCCTACGTACCTTGATAATTTAAGTTGAAAACACAGTTTTTACTCTTCATTAAAATTTCAGTATCCCATCAATTTGTTACTGAAAATTACTGACCTGACTATTCAAAAATCTTAAACCTAAAGTATAGAAAAAATAATTATTTCCTTTTAAAGAATGGCTCATGATAGATCACAAGACAAAACTCGAATCTCACATTCCTCTAGCAGCTCTTCATACAAACTCCTCTTTATTCACATTTCTATTGACTCTGACTCTGGTATAAAAGTTTAGGAGACCTACAATAGCAGTAGGTGGAGAGATCCTTTTTTCCATTCCTACTCCCTCAAAGGTTTTTCCTAAGTCTTAATCTATTCCTGTTTTTTTCAGTTGTCTCCACTTCTTGGCTACATGTATTTTTCTCCTTTTTTTTGCTTCCTTCCCCATGTGTAAGCCCGGTGGGTGGTAGATCTTTTTCCCATGCTTCTTACTACTGTCTTGAGAATCTTTTTTCCTAGAAAATGAATTCCTGATGCTGAGAACCTCTCTTTTCCACCACCTGTGTCACATGCCAGACCTTTTCACTGGCAATTTCATCACATTCATTTCTTTTGCCCAAGGCCTAGGATTTCTGTTTTCATTCCAGTGTTATTTTATTAATAATAGGTGGCAATATCAAGTAGCATGCTGATCTCTTTTTTTGCCTTATATATTATACTGAGTAGTTAGTAAATCAAATACTGGCCAAGATACACAGATTCACTTCATTAAATAGCACCTTAAATTGCTGTGATGTAAGGTCAAAATCAGGGTTTTATCCCTTAGGTAAAGCATTGCTGCAACAACATGAAAAAAAAAAGCTGTATTAAAAATGGTGTAATAAGGATGAAGGCGACATTAATCTGAATACTTATCACCTAGTCTCCTTATTTGCTTGATCTAACTTTAGTTAATTAATTAGGAGTATCTTGAGGAGAGAACTTCCAAGAGATAAGATGCAATTCTTTCTTGAAACTTAATTGAAAGGGAGCTTTCCATCTCTGCTAGCATTGTTGACTTTGTGTTGTCTGTGTTGTATATTTGAAAAGTGGTACTAGAGGTGTTTAAATTGTTTTGCAACCCACAGAATTAATGTACAGTGATGAATAAGTGCATCTGTTTTAAATCACGGGTTTGGAACATCTTGCTAAGAAGCTGTGTTGCAAAAGCAGCAACAGTGATGGACTCAGGAATCCATGTGCAACTGTTGCTTTACTCTGAAAGTCCCTGTGATTTGCCTGGAGGAAGGACTTTGAGCTTTAAACTCAATCCCTAGTCTTATGTTCTTTCTGCCTGAAAAATTGCCTGTGTTTCTTGTTGCTGAGAATATTCTTTCCACCAGAACTATTTATGTAGTACTTGTTTAAGCTAACTTTTTTTTTAAAACCTTACTTTGATAGAACTTTTTAGAGTCAAATGGTGCTACATAGGAAGCATAGCCATAATGCATGACTTGGATGGCAATGCAAGTCAGATTTGATGGAAGTTATTATTCCCCCTTAAAGGGAAAGAATGAGAGGAAAAATGTACATGAAGGGGTTACACAGTAAAATGTCAACATGAACTTTTTTTAGATGGGCATGCAGGTGAAGCTGTAGAAGTCAGACAAACTGTTCAATACTAGTGTCTCCAATGCTTCTTTGAAATAATGGTGAATGATGTCTGCTAGTTAAAAGGGACTTTTAACTGGAAGTATTTTTCTAAGATATTTGACAGTGACTGTTACCCAATGATTTTCTTGGCCTCTCCTCCCCATTTCCCGTCTTTCCTCAAGAATTTTGACTTAAAAGCACAAGTTAATGCTGCTGATGAGTAGCTGTTGTTTATCCTAAGCTGATCTAACTTGTCTGTTGTCCAACAGGACAAAGTTGTTATCGGAGTTGCTTATGACTGCGTGGACAAGATGGTTTATTGGACAGACATCAGTGGCCCTTCGATCAGCAGGGCCAGCCTGCATGGTGGGGAGCCAACAACCATAATCAAAACAGGTAACAGCACAAAATTCTTTCTCTTGCTACTCCCTAGGAATGGTATTAGACTTGAATTTAGTAAAATGTACTTCCTAGGTGTTGCCTGAGCTGACTAAGAGTTGTGTTTATACATTAACATAGAATACCATCAGAGGGTGTCTGATTTTTGTTCTGGCAAGCAAAGTAGATGCTGGATAGCTGACATTTTGTCATATGTAGTATTTTTCTCTCCTGAACTCTACCTATCAGCTGCCTGCTCTGCTGAGAAAGGACTGGTGAGCATGGAGGCTGAAGAGAACTCCTGCTCTCTCTTCCTTGGCTTGGGGATCAAACAGCTGAGAAGTTGTTAGAAACCATTTCAGCTGTGATTTTCCCATGCCTGCCACTCTAGTTGTAACCTGGAAAGTGAGAAAGCCACCTTATTTGGTTTTTACTCTTTGTAGTTGTTCAAGGATTTGAGAATTAGATTAGAGGGTATTGTGGAGTTAGTGCTTATCCAGTTTTTATCTTGTTCTTACATTCTTTCCTTTAAGACTGCTGCTCACTGCAGTCCATGTTAATTTTCATTAGAAGGGCTAAGTGCAAGCCCATGCATCTTGGATGTTAAACCCTTTTATTGAGTGGAATGGGCTAAGAGTAAGGACAGGTTTAGAGAACAAAGTGAATGGTCTGGGGAGGTGTCATTAAAAAAAAAACAACAGCAAAAGTAGCTGGAGGCACATTCTAAATACTAGTGTCCTCAAGATCCTAGAACACCTGTGAAGTCAGGATACTGGAAGAGATCACCTTTGCTTTATATCCTTTGCTGACATTGTTACAAAAACTTAGGAAATTATTTTACAAAAATGATCATCCAGTTATAAAACTTTACAATAAATTTGGTTTAGTTTTCTTTGGATGTGTAGAGAATCACTGCCTGGACTTTGTGCTTTGGAATAGTCAGTTTGTGACACTCCATTCAGGCCCTTAGGGACAGATAGATGGGGGTGGCTTGGATCCTGCCATTGTCCTAGGAAGGGAAAAAGGAGAGCTTAAGGCCATCCCTAACCATTCCAGCAGTTATGGAGCTTCAAATTTCTGTATCACTAGATGGCTGAGGTATTTCATAAGACTTCCTTTTCCACACCAAAGTATTTAATATGGAAGGGACTCTAACCAGCAGTGCAATCCTGTGCTTGCCTGTGCAACTTAGAAACTCTGCAGGGAAAAGATTTTTGCTTTGTGCTATTCATGAATTTTTTTCAGAATCTGCACTTTTAAAAATGGGGGAAATTACTCTTGCTAAAAACTTTGTGTGGATATGAATGTCTGTCTAATGAGAGTGTGTGTAGGCATAAAAATTCTTGCAATGTATAAAATGCTGGAAATTTTTTTTTGAAGGCTTTCAGCTAAAATTGATTGATTATTTAAGGTAGTTCAAGATGCTTCAATTCCACATGGAAACCTCATGAGTTTTTTCTGCTATAAAAATATTGTATGAGTAAAGCTTTCTCATGAATTCTGTTGTTCTGTTGGTTGCATGGGATGTAGATGCTTTTCCTGAAAATATTGGGAGAGATGTTGCACTTTGCTTTCTGTATGTTAATGGGCATTTCAATAAGGATTCAGATCAAAATAATACTGAATATTCTACGTTCAAATGGATCTCTTCTATGCGGGCCAAAATTGAAACTTTCAAATTTCATGAAATAGAAAAATACCTCCCCCTCAGAAGACTCATGAGAATTTTTTGGTTTTGTTTTGATCTTTGCCTTCTTCCTCCTGTGAACTCCAGCTGCTTTCTTCGGTTCATGTGTATTTTTGTGGAATGTACTACATTTTTTATTGAGGTTCTTTTAAAGCTCTTGTGATCCAAGTTGTGCTGCATTGCAGAAACACTGTTTAATTGTGGAGCCCCATCCAGTTCTCGTTTTTCCCTGCAGCTGTGCAGGCTCTCTCAGCTCTGCAGCTGTGGCAGCAGGTTAGGAAGGAGAGCTTTCCTCTGCAGTAATTGCTTAAACTCCTATCAGCTGTGCGTGTCTGTGCAAACCTGCCCTCAGGGACAGAGCCTGTGACTCTATCAGGCTTGATGACAATATAGCAGAAACAGATTTGTGCCTCTGGAAAGACTGCTAATAAATGAAGCCCTTTAAATATTCCCTTACCCCTCCCTCCATGGGGGATAGCTTTTTCTGGCTCATTATCAACCACACAGAAGGGACATTTACTTTAGACTTCTCTAAATCTCCTAACACATAGCTGACATAAGGAAATTGAAACAAGGAAACTTGTCAGGGAGCAGAGGCTCCTGGCAAATCTTTTGCCTGCTACTGTCTTCTGTTTCCTAAAAGAGTTTGTGAGCTCCTCCGTTACCATTTAGTCAGTAATCTTCTGATCCCAGAGACTGGGGACTCTTGCCACCATCATCTCAAAATGAGGCCACCCTCAGCAGACTCTGCCATTGGCAAGGAAAGAAGTAGGAACATTTGAGGGTCTGAAGTATATGTGAGGTGGTTTCTTGCAGCTGACAGGTTTAGCTCCACAGAAGCACCTAGAGAAATAAAGGAGTAATGTGAAGTCAGTGTATCTGAGTCAAAGCGTGCCCAAGAGCCTTCAGGAGGAGTTAAGAAATGCCTGATTAACATTTACTTTCTTGCCCATCGCCCCTCCCCTCCGGCCATGAGCTGTGAGTCAGAAACAATGAGATACATACTGTTTGTTCCTTTCCACCTCTTCAGCAATTAATACAAATCTAAAATGTCATGTGTGCAGATAAAGTGGTAAGTGTAATCCACTTGAGTGGGAGAGCAGAGGATACGTGAACTATTGTGTAACTGTTGTACACAGCAACATCACAGCAGCAAAGTCTAGAGAGCCCTATGTTCGGATTTTCTGGGCCAAATGCCTTTTCTCCAGAAAGGTTGCTTGTGTCACATAATGTTTGTTTAAGGGCTGTCAGTGAATAAACTTAAGAATTAAAAGAAGGCTAACGGGCCTCATTCCACTCGTGTGTGGATCAGCATTTGAAAGGTGCTTTTTTTCAACAGCTTGCTGGTATAAGGGGTCATTTTGCCTCTTTTGGGGAGTGACCATGTAAAATTCTTTAATTTTCTTTTGGAACTGAAATGGAATGAAAATAGTATTTTTTTTTCTTATACTTGTCTTTGACTTCCTTAAATTCCACACAGCCTGCCTACTCTTTTTCAATGGAACCTGAAAAAAACAGAGCAGTTTCTCATAGTGGCTGAATTAAGCTTTATAAATTTTTTCTGCATCCTGCATCCAAGTTAGAAATTATTAATGCTAGAGCAGTAAGGTCATTATCTGCTATTTCCTGTTGCTTTTGGAACAGCTAACCGTCCAAGAAAAACTGTGCATATAGTGCTAAAATGTGTTCCAAAAAGAATAGCTCTGCAAAAACAAAGAACTGGATCTAGATTGCATCAGTTAATGTCATTGTCTCTAGTGTTTAGAGTTTGTTTAATTGTTGATCAGGTAAACTTAGCATAAATTCAGTTTTCAGAGGGGTGCAGTGTACGCCAGTATTAAAGAAGGAGAAATATTAAAAGCTATAAAATCCATTTTATGGCCTTTTAAGGATGGTAGAATAAGATTTTGACACAATCTGCTGTTCCTTGATAGTGTCAAAATCTTATTCTACCATCAACTCTTTCTCTGTTATCAACTCTTTCTCTGTTTGCCCCTCCAAGTACAGTTTCTATGTATGGCGAGTTTGTTCCGTATGGAACTTTTCTTTCTATGTCTTTATGAGAATTTTATGTATTTAAACTTTGAGGTAAAATGTGTGTTCCTCTTCCAAGTGATATAAAGTAGCTTTTGTTGGACCCCAGCCAGAACACCGAAGAAAATTTATCTCTGTTAAAGGTTATCCTTATACAACACCGAGGCTGACACAGTGTATTGGGAATAAATATAATGCCTAGGAATGATTTTCTCTGTTCTCCTGCAGACTTGGGAAGCCCTGAAGGGATAGCTGTAGATCATCTGGGTCGCAACATCTTCTGGACTGACTCTCAGCTGGATAGAATAGAAGTGGCCAGGCTGGACGGGCGCCAGCGTCGCATCCTTTTTGACACTGGTTTGGTGAACCCCAGAGCAATTGTGGTGGATCCTGTGAGAGGGTATGGATGTGTTGTCAAGAAACATGTGCAAAGCTTGGTTTTCTTTATCTGGTTATTTAATGAACTGAGGAGAGACCTGTGTCCCATGCAGAACCCCAGTGATGGAGTAGGGCTCTGGGTTCAGGTCAAGCATCACGGACTTCCATCTTATAGTACATTGTGTGTGTGTTAAGGAGTAAACAACAAAGGTGCCATTGAGGGGCCATGCATATTCTCAGGCTCAGAATGTGCATCCAAGTAAAAAAAAATCCTACCACTAAAAAATGGCTATTAATAGTAAAACATCAGAGAGTTACTCTCTGGGGATCTCTGCTGAGGATAAACTACTCTGATTCCATTGTGTGTTGCCTGCTTTGTACACTGAAAAGAAAAATATTGTTTCAAATGGGTCCCAAATGTATGCCAAATACTCTTGCTTTAGGCTGAGCAGACATGATGAGAAGTGAGATGAAGAACTCGAAATGTAGATGTACATTTTGAAAGGCCCTCAGAACTGTTGCAATATAGGTCTTTTTGGCTGACATTTTGATCATAAGCTAGATAATGGAAGGAAAGCATTTCCTCTTATGTCTGTGCTTGCTCCTTTTGTTTTTAATGGAAGTGTATTTGCTACATTTTTACTACACTTTTTTGACTTCTATATCAAAGTGCAATATGGCCCTTCTTATTTATTTAAATTATATAGGGGCCGTGTGTTACTTTTGTGTTCTAAGCATTTTCTTAATTACAACAGTCTTTTGAGATAAGTCCGTTTCTTAACTCTAGCTTTTTTTCCTTCCTAAGAAACTTGTACTGGACTGACTGGAACAGAGAAGCTCCTAAAATTGAAACTTCGTACATGGATGGCACAAACAGAAGAATTCTTGTTAAAGATGATCTTGGGTTACCAAATGGACTGACATTTGATCCTTATTCCTCAATGCTGTGCTGGGTAGATGCAGGTAAAGGGGGGCAAAAATATTTCTTTGTAATAGTAGTAGTGTAAGTATCTTCAATCCTGAAATTATGCACATCCGTAGCTTTTGGCTTTAATGCTTTATTCATTGCTATTCACATGAGACTGTGTGCAAGCTGAAGGATTTCAGTTCTGATCACAAAACCTTCTAGGAATGCAGCAGATCTATGTCTGTGTGTGTTGTATGTGGCTATTTTTTTAGGTAGTGCTTAGGGCTTTGTAGAAATTGTTAGTTTAAGACTAGGGAAAAAACACAGATTTATCTAATCTGCCTTACTAAATGCCATCTTGGCACTATTGTTTTAAGGCCTGTAACCTGAGGCCAAGTCTGGCTTATATTTGACTGAAGCAAGTCTTGAACAAGCAGTGCACTCAAAAGATCAAGGGGTTAAAGTTCCGCCACAAACCCATTGTTAGTTTTGTGGCAGTGCCTTACAAGTGGGTGGGGGGGAAGTGTGCTTTTAATTCTCATTTAATTTTTATCTTTTGGCATCTTGCTGTCTTTCACCCTGTAGACTCTGGCAGAGATGTCTTCCTGTGGAGGTGCTTTTACACTTCAAGTCACCCTTCAAATTTTGGATAAATCGAAATGGTCAAGCTCTCTTTTTCACTGTAAAATACTTTCTCCAACCTTCAAATGTATCTCCTTCTGCTATCTCTAGTTACTTTCTCTCTCTTCCTGTCCTATTCTCACATTTGCATGTTCTCCTTTTTTGTCTAATTCTGAAACACATTACTTAGGGAAAACCTACAGGTGTTTACATTCATTAGCACTGTTCCCAGCCTGCAGTGGCTTTGCAGCTAGACCTTTTTGCATCCTGTTTGCACCTATGAGTTAAATGTTCTTCCTGCAGTCTCACCTTCATGGCCCAGCCCAGCAGACATTTCAGGAACATGTTCACCAAACACTTTGCAAAAATGTCTTCCAGAGGAGATGGAAGCAGTTAACAGCTGAAGTATCCCTCCAGAATGGAGGCGGCCTTCTGTCAGCTTCCACACCATCCCGAGGATTCTGGCCCTCAGAACTAGCAGGATAGCAGGAATCTCAGCTTGTGAGCATTGGCCACGGCTGCATGGGACATCTGTGTTTCTTTAACTTCAGTGATGTGCTGAGTAGCATTAGCACCAGAGTATTTATCCATTCAATTTTTGGCACATGCACACATGTGACATGGAGGAAGGCTTTGACTAAGCAGCACACTGAAAGATCTCCAGGACTTTTCAGCCTGTTCATGCTTGCATATTTGTGCTTGTCTTTCATCCCTGATGAGAGCTCTCTTGTTCTAATTCAAAAGCTTAATTGTTTCACTGCTTCCAGGTACCAAGAGGCTGGAATGCATGAACCCTAATCAGCTTGGTAGAAGAAAGATTGTTGAAGGGATTCAGTATCCTTTTGGTGTTACAAGCTATGGGAAGAATTTATACTATACAGACTGGAGAAGGTATGTCATCTGTTAAAGAAATTATGGAGTACTTTTATCTTTTTTTTCCTCCCTGGTAGAAACTGAAGTATATACTGCATTTCTCATGCCTGACCTTTCACACATTCCTGTTTTGTTGCTTTCCTGGCAATAGCTGAAGCAGGGTGGAGTGGATATGCAGAGTTGGCCTATTGATGCTGCCAGTTAACTGAGTTTTGACTTTTTAGCATAGAGATTTGTCCTTGAAGAAAATTCTTTTAACACTGAACATTCTTGGGAAAGGAGTGGGCAGTAACTTGATTCTCTTATAGCAACTGCATTGTAGAGGATAGACATTCATCACTCTCGGCTTTCCATGCCCTATATTATATGAATGTTCAATCAAAAATAAGGAAAAAAAAAGTGTTCACTGTCTTGATGACACTTTCTCTATTGCAAATGTTCTAAAATGTTGCCATATGAACAAGGCTTAGAGGTTTACTTTAACTTCTGGAAAAAATCCAGTCCCTGCATTTTAAAATAAATATTTTTACTTGATAGGAATGGTTTTGTGGGCTCCAAACTCTTACCCAAATGCCTCTATCAACTGCAGTAGCAGTAGCTACTCCAAGTTAGGAACTAACATCTGAGAAGTGCTATTCTAGAACAGGCTTGAGGAGCAGCGTGCCACTTTACTGCCCTTTTATACTGAGGAAGGAATGATTGCTTATGACTTCCTTATGATATTCCTTCTGGAGATCAAGCTCCACCTAAAACACATCATTGTCCATAATTGTTATGCTCTAATAGCTGCAATGTCAGCTATACCACAATACTTGTCAGAAGGGCAGAATGCAAAAAATGTGCCAAAACTACCAACACATGCATCCCTCCTGTAGAGGGACATTGTCCTGTACTGGAAGTACCTTCAAAATTATTAAGGTGTCTCCCTGATAAGTTTCTTAGCTGCCTTAAGTGAAGGTCATAACATACTAGGTTTGTCCAGGAAAGGTGATGTCTTGTGAGATTTTATTTCTGGTATCTTTTCCTAATTGTTGAAAAGAAGCAACTTCAATTTTTTTCCACTTTTGGTTTTGTTTTGTTTTTTTGACTTGTTAGTTGGGTTTTTTGTTGGATTTTTTGGGTGGCTTTTTGTTGTGTTGTTTTGTTTACCCCTATACTTTCACCTTCATCTTCACTTCTGTATATTTTCTTCTGCATGTGGCAGGGATGCTGTTGTAGCAGTGGATCGCACAATTTCATTAGAAAATGATAACTTCCAGCCTCACAAGCGCTCACGGCTCTATGGAATCACCACAGCCTTTGCTCAGTGCCCAGGAGGTAATCCAGATGATTCTTGAGTTTTTACAGCTTTGTAACACCTTACTGTATAAATGAACTTAGTAGCAGCTCCCATTTATAAGCTGCCAACTGATTTGGGTAGTGAAGATTTGGGTTAGTGCTTGGATTTCTGTTTAGTAAGGAATTAAAAGCCGCCCAGTTTCTTTGCCATAAAAGCAGTTGTTGTAGTTGCCACATGAAACCAGAATTGGAGGGGGAGAAGGGGCTTGTTCTACCTTTGTAAAAGGATGTGTATGATTAACATGAGCATCTCACCTGGCAAAAATGTTAATGTATCATCTTCTAAATTGCGTGCTATATTCATGGCTAGGGGCTTATTCACTTCTTAAGTTTAAACTACAGAAATATTATGGTCTTCCAGATGTCCTTAATGAGATCCAGTGTTTTTCAATATGGAATGTTCAGAAAACAGCAGGTGGTAGAGAGACTGGACTGAGCTGGCCCTTCTGCTCTGTTGAATGTGAAGTTTTCCAGATATGCTATTGAAAAAAGGAAGAGAGGAAGCTGATACCTTTGAAATAAAATTTGGTTTTTGTGAAGCAGTATCACTGCACAGTTATGTTGTTCTTAGCAAATGAGAAGGAGAAGCAAGGAGAAACATTTGCTTTTTTTTATTACAATATGGCTGGAATTATAGGAGTTGTGCTATTTTTACTTTGGGAGTAAAAAAAACCCTTAGGATAGTTTCTCTTCAAATTACTCAATATATGCAATAAAAAGCAATTTAGTGGAAGTTTTGGCTCAGAGCTTAAAAACTCATACAAATGTCATAATTATGAAATCAGTTATATTGTTATTACTAGTTAATTCACTGATCCATTTTGGTAGGCAGTGTAGAATTTAACATTGTGTGGTGTGAGTATATGCTTATACCTATAATATTCAGAATCTTGGTGTAACTTCTTTCTGTGTCTTATGTCTGTTTCAAGTGGCTTTCTGGATGGGTTCCTTTCCTCTCTGATCCGCTGCTTCTGGCACTGACTTCTCTTTCATTTCACCCTTTAATGTTAACACTTTCCCAAACACCCAATTTATTTGTGTTTGTTTGTTTTCATGGATCATCCCTCTGTTTTTGTACATTTGGTATCTGAGGATGATGTTCTGTAGCATTTTGGACTTTGTCCCCAAATTGCACTTCTCTATTTACTCACTCCTTTCTAGTATCTGTGACCATGTGGCCGATTTATGAAGGGTGTTTTAGGAACAGCCCAATTGATTCATGTTGCCTCTTTTCACTCTGATATCTTGCTCTTTCTTTCATGTGAATGTCAAGTTGACACAAGGGATACAGTGACTCTTATCTCCCCAAAGCATAGTTTTCTTCCACTCCTAATCTCATTATAGCTTGTTTCCCTAGTATAGCCATAAATCTTAACATCTCTTGTTTCATCTGTCTGTTTCAGATTTTATTGTGGGTTTGCCTTTGTTTTTCTCTAAGGTTTTGCATCTGTTTTTTTTCCAGGACATAACTACTGTGCAGTGAATAATGGTGGCTGTACTCACCTCTGCTTGGCTACCCCAGGAGGCCGTACTTGCCGCTGCCCTGACAACACGGTTGGAGTAGATTGTATAGAAAGAAACTGAGCATTAAAATAAGCTTTAGAGCAGCAGACACCTTTTGGAAATGTGCTGTAAACAATTCACTCCTATCAACGCAATCAGGCCCTAAAGATAGGTGCTCCATGCTGCTGACAGCAAGCCACAATGCATGCATGCAGACACACACACAGAGGCAGAGGCTGTTTTTGTAGCAGTTAAGTAAGACAGAGCTGTCCAGGTTGGGTTCAATTTCACCTTATTCCTTGTAAAATTATCTCTTTGCTTTTAAAGGTAAATGTGGACGCCTTAGTTCCATCTGCCCCAGACACGGAGGATGTGTCTCTTGGCAATTTTGAAGTAACAAAACACAGAACAGAGCAACAACAATGGAACTGCTCAAATCCTGAGACTGAATTGTACCTTGGAGTGCACAGCAGTTTTCTGCAGAAGTGGTATGCTTAGCTCATCTTATATGTGGCTGGGCTTATCTCTAGTTGAGAAACATTGAGGGGGTCCCAAGGATGAACAGATGAGGGGGAATACCCAGTAATAGCCCCCCTTTAGTGCCCAACCACATTCCTTCTCACTACCAGTCCTTCCACTTCAAAAACTTGAATCTCAGCTTTTGACTTCTGTACTACAGAAGTACTTTATCCACGTGTTGTAAGGATTATAATTCTCACCCTGGCTCATGTGATCCTTCTCTACAGCATGTGATTTGTTATAGATAATCAACACTGTTTAGTGGATATATTTGAAGTTTTTGTTAGGTTTTAAGAGATTTATCTTTTTTTCTGTTTGAGGTGGATTCCTGAGTAGTTCCCTAAAATCCACTAAACAAAATTTAGATATTTTGAACAATTGCTGATATGCCATCAAAGAATGGATGTTGATTCATTGGGAGACAAGTGGTTTTAAAGAGATAGTCACATTTGTTTTCTGAGAGGTTTTAAAATAGTATTTCTGCATTCTTTAAGCCTCAAAGTGGTCTCGGAATTCTGTCTTAGCAATCTTTCTTCTTTAGCAAACCATGCCATGCCTTTTTTAGACCATAAGAAACCATGGCAGTTAAAATGTGATTTTCAGACAGCTCACCTCTGGTTTGGTGCTTAAAAGAAAAAAATATAGTGATGCCCCATTTATGTGCCAGTGTTCAGTAAGAGCAAAAACGGTGTTATGAAAGTCAAAGTGAAGTTGATGTTTTCGTCATCACCAGTAAGTTTGGAGGGGGAAAATCTAAATGCATACTTATGTATCAAATTAGCAGTACAAATCTGAGAGTGAAGTTTGGTTTCCCCACTGTGTATTGGGAAGGAAGCTTGCCTGCAAACCAACTTGTGGTAGAGCAAAACAGGGCTTGGGAGGCTCCTGCCAGAGCACATTTCACTGTGTGTCATGATCAGAGCAGTAAGCTAACATCCCCATTTCCTCACTCCCTCTTCAGACACAATGGTGACAGTTTAAAACAGAGCCAATTCTGAGTCTTAACTGTGTGACATCTTCTTTAATTGTATATTTATCATAAAATAACAAAACATATAAACATTTTAAAGATCTTTTTGTATAACTTTTTGTAACTTTTAATTCATTCTATTCATACACTTAATCAGGTATGTCTTACTGTAAATATAAAAAATTTGTTGAAATGAAGGTGCTTGATAACTCTTTCCCCAGAATTATTCACATATCTGGTGAAATATTAAAGTTTACACTCTGTACAGGTATCTACAGTACAGTCAATAAAAATGTCTGGTTTCTATTTTCTATAAAAAAGAATGTCATGCCTGTAGAATGAAGTGATATGTGGTGTCAAATATATTTTCTTGTTGTGTTCTGGGTTTTAGCTAACTCATATCTAGTGATGGTACTTCTCTTCCAAGATGCAGCATCATAGGGGGAAAAAACTGCTGTTGAGACTTTGTGTTCTGGAAGCAGTAGGATACAGCAAAACAAATACATGAGAGTGCTTGAAGAACATAGGGCTTTCTCTGTTTTGGCTGAATGTTTTTTGCTAGTTGTATATTCTTGTTTACTTTTGTCAAGTAAACATAATTCAGTTATCCCATACTTCAGACTTCTAACAGTGAAAATAAAGAACAAGCGCAAGAATAAAAAGGGGTAGAATTTATCCCTATGCTCAAAAAATGCCCTGGTGCTGGATTTCTGGGTGATAGGGTGCCTTGCAAGGAGAATACCACTGGAATCTGAGGGTGGCATTTGGTTTAACAGCAGGAGATTGTTGGTGATCTGTTCTGGGGACTGCACATGGAATTGGACTGTATGCATTGATTTATGTTTCGTTGTTTTGTTTTTTTTAATTTGAATCAACACAATGCTCCTCTTCTTGCATTATGATGGTTAGTAATTTACTAAACACTAGTCAGCTAATTCTATGCAAATCAATCAGCAATGACAAAGATGTCAAGGAAAATATACCTCAGCAGAACTTCTAGTGTTGATATGTGAGCTTCTGAGTAGTCTGTAGCACAAAGAGAAACAATATTACTGTAGACTGAGTTTTTAGACCAAGGAACTCAGGTATCATATCTGGGAGTAGGTAGCAGATCCGTGTCAGTGGTGTAGATGTGGCAGTTTGAAAAGCTTCACAGTTTGCACAACTTCAGCATTCCAGTCCCTAGAAACGAGGAACTTTTTAAAAGCTCTAGCATGATGTTTTGTTTCTCAGCTAATGCTTGTTGCTAACTTCAACTGTTGTAGCTCAATGCCAATGCGCAGCAAGGACAAAGCTGTTCCCCCAGGGAAGGGAGGCCAGTAGAAGCCATGGCTTTTCCTACTGTACCCCAAGTGATGGAGACAGTGACAGTGCTGGGCTGGGTTCAGCCCAGGGACCAGAACACCAAGCAAATCTGCTGTGGAAAGAGTAGGTCTGATGTCAAGCTGGGAAGCTGAGTCAGGACCGTAGATCATAATCAGGTTTGGGCACAGAGACCACGATCAGTGATTGCCAGCCAAGTGCCCAGTGGTGAGGCAGGCCCACAGCCACACTGGAAAGTTGGCCAGGACCTGATCAGTGGGGTGTCTGGCTGTGACACAGCTCAGGCAAGGACCAGGGTGAGAGATCCAGCTTTAAAGCAGCATTTAACAGCAGAGGAAAAGGGTTGCCTTTCTGAGAACCCCCAATAGAGCTGTTTGAGGATGAGCCTCTACTGAAGTTCCCTCAAGTTTTCTTCACACCTTTTGTTAACTGGCTGGCCTTGAATGGCCAGGTAAGCTGCTTTTGCTTGGGTGGTCTCTGTGTGTTGGCACTCCAGAATTCTCTATTCCTGTATCTGTTTGCTTTCTCACTGAATCTTGCTAAATCTTTGGCCTCTAAAAATGATCAGTGATGATGAGTTCCTTATTTTAATCACATCTGGCCAGGAATGTCAACTTCTGATGACATATTTAGCATTAGCCACTTGAGGATATTCTTCCTGTGTCTATCATGTTTTTCCATTTCAAAGTTCACAAGTATATTGGATGCTGAAAATGTGAATTTTTGGTTTCCTTCTTCTAACCCTAGGGAGTTAATGGTATATTTCTTTAAGACAGAGTTTTCTCCTGCTTACCTGGGTCTAGTTCACC
The DNA here is from genome assembly GCA_013397155.1 of Irena cyanogastra. Classification (NCBI taxonomy): domain Eukaryota; kingdom Metazoa; phylum Chordata; class Aves; order Passeriformes; family Irenidae; genus Irena; species Irena cyanogastra. Next base: position 217,672 of record VWZV01008301.1, on the reverse strand, counting down.
TACTCTGTCCTTTTTCTAACTGTTGCTTGTTTGACTGTTCTAGACTCTCTTCAGGAGCAAGTAAATTTCAGATGTATTTTTACATTATGTTTGAGTTTAAAGAGATAATGGAAAATGTTATATTTAACTATTACTTTTTTATTATTATAATAGGCTGGGACTGGTAGTCATATCAATCTCTGGTTGAAGAAAAGATTCTGTGTAGCTGCAGTTCATGGGGTTTTTGCTACAAAAATCTGTAGATTCTCAGGTTTTCCAGGAATGAAGAACAATTGCTTCAATGTTTAAACAAAAGACAAAATACTTCCTAGAGCTATGCCAGAGGTAAGTTAAATATTTTCTTAAATGCGATCTTCCATTCATATCTTCCAGCACACATGAAAATACTTACTGGTAAGATTATTAGTGATGTTTACCATCTTGTAATAAGTAGCAAAAAAGTTAAACTACTGAAAGTAGGGGTGGCTTCCTTATGGCTTAATTGGATGGTTTGGCTACCTTTCCATCTGAAGGGTGTTTGAAAACGCCGACTTTACTCACTTTTTAACTTGTAAATAACCTTCCTCATGGTGAAAATCCAGTGTGGCTTTCTGAAGCTGAGCATCCTGACTAGTGTGTTGTTCCAGGCTGACAAACTGCTTACTCTGCAGTTATCCACTTGCACAGTTTTGTCACAACATATTAGATTTTTAACTTGCCGGCATATGATTAAGAATGACAGATGATTACTTGAGGATAATGGCCCCTCCATGGCAGTGTCACAATGCATCAGTTTAACCTATGGTTAAATGCAAACTGGGGGGTTTTGCATCCAACGTATTCCTTGGAGAATTTGCTGTGGAAGAAAAAAAACCAACAACCAAACGAAAAAAAGCCAACAGGATGTGAAATACATATGGCTATAGGGAATACAGATGGGAGAAGACCACTGCTTGGCCTGTCTGTAAGAATGAAATATTACCTCCAGAACCTGAGTCCCCAGCTGGAGATGTGGCAGGAGATTGTTCATGAACTGAGTGAATCACTTTCTTTGTTTAAATTCTAGTCTAATTTAAGTCTGTCTTTTATCTTACAAGTTTAGGACAGCGTGGCAGTAAAATTGGTGAAAGGTCAGTATATTGCATCCTACAAATGTACATATTGATGAGTCTGGAGTTTTGCTTGACACACCAAAGGCTCAGATGACAGTGGAATGCAGTGGGTGACCTTCCCTGCTGCTTTGTGGCAAAGCAGATGGGACTGCAGTAACTTAATGGGGTTTTTGACCAGAAGGATTCTGGAGCTGATGAATGGGGACAAACTGCCATTCCCACAAATAACCAGGATATGCTGTGTTTCAGCCTTTGGCTTCCTAGTCCCCAGTGTTCACCAGAATCTCTTTGGTTTTTGATGGCATTGCTCACTCCAAGCAGGCAGTGTTTCCTACTCTGTGGGGTGTCTGGAACACACAGGAAGCACACAGAGGAGCTGTGTAGTGCAGGGTGTGAGGAAATTAGTCGGTTGCACAGATGTCAGTGGGCCATGGCACATGGTGCCTTTGGATCTTACCCAGTAACTTGAACAGCAGTGTTGGGGAAATCTTCCTAGGAACTTTCCAGGGTTATAGTGAAAGGGAAAATGTCATGGAAGGCAACTGAAGGTTTTATGGCAGTGGATGCAGAAGTGTGTGAAGTTTGGGAGGTGGGGTAAGCAATTAGCCAGATGATGGTTGTACTGTGTATTTGAGGTCTTCAGTCAGTTCAGCAGGGTACTGCTGGTGAGAGACTAAGATGCAGAGTAAATGTGTTACACTGGATTTCAGAAACCTTTCCAGTCTCTTCCTTTCCCACTAGAACCATACTATCCCAGGCACTGTTGATTCCAGATCCTGTTCTGTTTGAGGGCAAAACCCAATCTCTGTTCCCTGCTTTATGTGGATAAGACACCTAACCAGATAAGCCAGAAGACAGTAACAGTTCATCCAGCTCCCAACCAGAGAGAGAGCAGGCTGCTGAGCACAGCTTCCCTCATTTCTGACACAGCCCCAGACACCCTGGTGAGCCACTGCTGGCATTTCATGGTGCAGCTGCTCCCTCAACTTGGTACTCCCAGCTAACCAACTAATACCCAGCTGCACCACCTTTTCCAGGACTAGGTCCTCTAGCTATGACTTTCTGTGCACATTAACTGTACAGCAAGTCTGTTACAGGGACCTCCTTTAATACCAAACAGAAGCAGAGTACTAGTGTGCTAGGAAGCTGGTAAACCTATGCAGCAGCTGGAATCCAGAGGTCCTTGTTGATGCATTTGTAAGCATGAGGTTTATCCCCTTGCATTGTATTACAGGCTGTCTTATTAGTGATTAACATTTGAGAAAATGTATGTCGTGTATTTTTAAGGGATAGCACTGTAATTAGTAATTTATTTTTAGTGGTCTATTGTAATTTCAAGCATACACATATGGGAGATGGCAAACCACACATTTCGTCCTCTTCTAGGCAGAGTATCCTTCTAGGCTTTTGCTTCCCAAGTGACAATGCAACCATGGCACTGATTTCTTCAAAACAGTAAAAGGCTGATATACTGCAATCAGTTTCTGTGCTTATGTGGCTTGTTACTAGATTTCTGTACTGATAGGCCACATTGGCATTTTTATCTGACCTCAACCTGAAGAATCCATGGGGTTTGCTTTATAGGTGTTTCAGCTTAAATCCTGGCATGTCTGCTAGGTTCTGTACTGTTACACCCAACTAATAAGTCAGAGGATGACGTCTGCTATGGCCTCTTGTATCTATTAAATAAATTGTATTTGGTCCTGGGCCAAAAACATTTGGCATGATGTATCTCCTCCAGACAGAACTGTCTGTGCTCTGTCACGGCAGGAAAACTTTCAGTAATGACAGATGTCTGTGGTCTTCATGTGCTTTACCCTAGCTGCCTGTGATATCCATCTCTCTGCTAGGTTTTGCTGACTAATTTTATGGACCTGGAGCCTGGAATTTGCCAGTAAATATGTTTTTAATGTTACCCATTGATTAAAACAGAAAGGAGGAAATTGCTTTTCTGGGATTTATGTGCTCCCTGTGACAGTTCAGTCCTCACTGGGTGTTCCCTGGAATCCAAACTTTTCAAGGATACCTTGGAGGTACTCCTATTTGTCTGTTTGTTTCTTAGTTTGTCTGCTAGATTGACTGCCTGTGAGAAATGACGTTAGGGTCTGAAAACCTCTGTAAACTGTACATTTGTTCTGAAATAGTATTCTATTACTAGCAGAGCAAGAAAATTTAGCTTCATTTTCATTCTCTGGTGCTGTGACAAATTTATGTTCCTGCAGTTATGCAATTCTTATTTCTTTCATTTTGAGCATGGTTTTTATTTTAATGAAGAATCATAAAAGGAGAATGAGCATGTTCTTATATAAAAAAACCCTTCTTCAGACATTGTTTTAACAAGCACCAAATGTGCAACAGTTAAGAAGCACACAAGAAGGGTTTCTTTCACAGATTTTTATCCAGAATAATTTTTTCTTCTAGAACCATAGCTTTTATACACATGACCCTCAATAACCTTGGACCTTCATCAAAAGGCAAATAAAATTACCAACACACATGATACTATTTCTCAAGTTTGTTAACTATATGCATTCTTGGAAAATTCATAGAGAAATTCGGATTGTAAGGAAGCTCTGGAGCATGTCCAGTCTTCAGCTCAAAGCTAGTACAACTTCCATGTAAAAGCAGATTGCTTAGGACCTTGTCCAGTCAGCTTCTGAAATCCCCAAAGATGGAGATGTAACAGCTTCTCTGACAACATCTCAGCCCTGAACCACTTCAGTGTTGAAGTCCAAGTCTACTGGGAATTTTCTTTAATGTGACTAGTGGCCATTGCTTCTTGTAATTTCCCCAAAAGAGTTTGGTTCTAGGCCCCTTCTTCACAGGGTAGAAGACTTACACTAAGCTTGCCTTTAGGGAGTAGTTTGTTGGAAGCTGGGATAGTTGGTGTCTTTTCTTTTCCTGGTCATTCTGAAAGTACATTATTCTTCATGGCTCTTGGCATTTCTGTCTTGTAGGAGCCCTATTCCAGCACACAGAATAGGTATTTGTGCATTTTCTGGTTCTGGATTGAATTCTTAGAGCTAATGAATTCCTAGAGCTACAATCCCTCTCCTCTGAAAGCCCTAGGACTGAGAGAAGCCCTGGAAAATGAGAGCTGTATTCATACTCCATGTGAGATGGGAATTAATTCACCAAACTGCAGCTTTAGAAGGACTGACACGAACACAGGAGTCTTTTCACTGTCCAAGTGCAGCTGGAAGGCTTTTGGGTACAGGAAGGCAGGAGCACTTAGAGGGAGCTCCACTGGGAAGGGTGCTGTGAGACACACAAAGAGATGTTTGCTCTGAAGTTCTGCTGTGCCCTAGACAGGCTCAAACTATTGAGCTGGGTATGCACCAGGTGAAATTTGGATCTTGTAGTGACTGACTGTGCAGAAGGGGATATGAGGGTCTCAATGCCACATCTATGATGAGTAAGACCCCTTCTGGATCTGCTCCTCATTCCTTTCGTGTGATTCACTGAGCACTGAGGGCCAACAGTGTTATTCAGTGTCAAGAGACATTCTGTGCCAAATTACTATCTGCTTATAAATATTTGGCACAAGGCAATATCACCAGCTTCAAACTCACTGGGGGGATGTGAAAATTCCCAAAATGTAGGTGGTTAAAAGTAAAGCTATTAACATAGGTATCAGGTCAGCAGCTCACCTGTCAGACTGCAGTCTTGACTCGTGAAGTTCAAGACTGCAGTCCTCAGAATCTGCTGCAGAGATATATGTGCTGCAAATGCAGGATGGGGGCTAAGTGTTTTCTCAAAATATCAGTAAGACAAGAAAGACCTTCATCCAAAGGATTATTATGTTGAAATGAAGTCAGGATTAATGTTGTCACAGGAAAGGGAGCCTTATGAAACGCGTTTAAATTAAACATTCTGTCATTTCAATTACTAACAAGGCATAATATGAACAAAATAATGATTTAAATATAGAAATCTGAAGTATAATCATGGGTTTGCAAAATTAAGAACTACTGCTGTATTGCAGAAGGCTATGCTGGAGATGAGATCTCTCTGTATTTCAGATTCTGCATTTGTTCTGCTCTGGGTTGCCATTGGTCTCATGGAATGTTTAAAAGACACTGAGTCCAGCCATGAGATGCTGAAATACTCAGCAGCAAAATACTTCTGAGTGCAGTGTACCTTCAGGAAAGTCTCAGAATTTATTCCTTCCTGCCAATGTATACCATCAAGTTGTAAAACACAACTAGTATTTTAAACTTTAAGTACTGTATTAGTGTAATCAGCTAAATAGCCATCTAACTGCAGTTTATCATCCTCAAGTTAGCCATAATACTGCACATGGCTCAGGTATAATTTTCTTAATGCAAAACTGCCCAGTTTCACTTAAATTACAGTAATTTCTGATTCAGCATTTCAGGTGGTTAGGCAAGTTACTAATTCCAAAGGGAGAGCCTTCAAGTACAATTTTCTGTTTGTTTTCATGACTTGAGAAGCTTCCCAGAGTTGTGCAAGAGAACAATGTTTTATTCTTTGTATCTTGGATCAGTGTGCTGCCTTCAACTCTCAAGATGCATCCAGCTGCAGCTGCCTCAAATGGAAAATAGATTGGACATCAGAGAAGATTTGGGGTTTTTTAGGCTGCTTGTAACTGGATCCCAAAATCCTATTCCTTTGCTGTGCAGCCTCCTTACGGCACTCAAATGGCTGTAATTCTCATGTTTTAGAGAAGAAAAAGAAAGTAAAATTGAAGTTATTCTGTAGAAAATGTTACTTCAAATTAATCTTATTGCCAGACAGCTGTTGAATGGTTTCAAGCATGCTAAGTTACAAACTCCAGATGTGTCGGAGAGACTACATGCAACCTGACTGACATCTGTGAAAACATCTTGTGGTGGGTGCACTGATTTGTAATACTCTTATAGAATAAGAGTCTGCTTTGTGCTTGTATGTGCAGTATCACTGAGGAAAATCTCAAAGAGGGCTGTCTTAAATTATGGCTAAACAGCCCTGAACTCTTGAGTTTCATCACTGGTTTGACTTCCTTCACACACAGCATAGGTAGCTCCAAACACCCTCAAAACTTGAGTTGATCAAAGGGTCTCAAACACACTTTTAAAAAATTCAATTTTAAATCACTCCATTCCCCATTTTGATAGAAGTAAGGGGGATTTGTTATTTTTCCACCTCAAAACCATACTTTGAAACTTGCGCTGCAAACAGTAAAATTGAGCTCGAGTCACTTTTCTAGTAATTTTACTGCAATTTTCTACGTAGCTGAATTTTAATGCTCCTTTTCTGTTGCTTCTCTCTCGCCTCTCTTGCTCAAATGAACTCTTTGAAGTGTATTAATTCAGCAAGTAAAGAGTTAATGTGGTTTTCTTGCTCGTGAATGACTGAGGCCCCCTGGTGCCTTATTTATTAGCAGATCTGGGAACAGAGAGAAGCACTGCAGTTTTCTGTTTGTCTTTGTGTTTAATTATACGGGTGAAACAGATAATGCTTTTTGCCACTACACATTCAAGCCTGGATCCCACATTTATTCCATGCTCTCATACCCTTTGTTTTTCTTGCAGCTTTCTTCTCAACAGCTCTGCACTAGCTCTCAAAGGAGAGGTAAAACACCACAAATATCAAGCTGCACAACACACAGAGGAAGGGTTTAATTTTTTTTTTTTCAAACTGACTTTTATGGTCTTTGACACTTGCTAAGTTGGACAGTGGTGCTGGTTTTTGCTCTCTGGACTTTGCATTTCTCTCCTTTTTGTTCTCCCCCTCATTTTTAGAAGAGGTATTTTGCACTGCTCAAGCCTGGCTCACATTTCCTTGGTTGCAGTTAAGGCGCTCTGTAGTTTGTTACTTCTCTTTATGCAAGAATCCTCATCAAAGACTTCATCTTTTCCCATTTAAAAGACCATACAGAGATCAAAAGTAAGACTTGAAAAGCCAAATCTCCCTTGCAAATACCTTACCCAGAATATCAGCAAAAGCTGTAAGCGCGAGAATTCAGCAAGTCTGAAGGTTGTTTTTTGATTAATGCAGCTGTGGTTACAGCTCAGGTAACTGGACACCATCTAGTGGCAGAAGATCAAAAATAATCTGATTACAATCATGATCTCTCCTCTGGGGTTTATTCAAATGCTCACAGTGCTCAGGTTCTTTCTGAAGTTCTTTGTGTTCATAGACAAAAGTTTACTTGTTGTATTGACTCAAAAACTCAGGAAATTAAATGTCAGCTTCTTGTCAAATAATCTATTAGTAATTTGCAGCCCTCAAGAGGGTACTTACTGTTTGAAATTATTTTCTAATGCATGTGATCAATGAGTATCTTCATTAGGAGTAGTCCAATGTGTGGAATTCAGTAAAGCATTTAAAACCAGTTGGCTCCTAAGTATGCGTGGGATTTTATTTGGGTGTGAGTTGGGTCTTGAGTTTGGTGTGGGGTTTTGGGTTTTTTCTTTTGTCAGCTCTGATCTAAAAGCATGAACTATTTGAGTGCAGTATTTAGAATAACTTGGCAAGGAAAGTGCTGCTTGGTATTTGCAACACATCTTTTACCTAATATTCGCTTGAAACTTCATGTATTAGTTGTTCTGAGGTTATTGGAGAGTGCAGTGTCTTAAATAAGCAAAAGACAATTCAGTGTTTACTTTGGATGTGGTTTATGCGAACAAACATTTGTTAAGGCTTTAGTGCCATTTTCCCATTTTTTGTAAACAAGATACTACTTTTTTTACTTGCTTGTACACTGCAAATAAGATATTGAGTAACTGATTTTCTGTTGGCTAGCACAGTATGATGGATGAGTTGAGGAGGTTCTTGGCTGGTAGTGTAGTTTCCTTGTCTTGGTTTCTTCGTAGTATAATAAAGCCTAATTTAAAAATAAAGAACAAAACTCAGGCTTCATTATTCAGAGTTGTTACGTACTGCTAGTAGTTACTAAAGCTGAGAACAGTACTTGGTGCTTTCTTCTCTTGAGGTCTGCAAGGTCTCAGGGATAAATATTTGTCAAAATAAGGTGAAACTGAAGAACTGTAAAATTGAAACTCATCCCTTTCCTCTCTAAAATACATATTTTTTGCAAGCACAGGAAGCTGATTCTAAGTCTATGCCTTTCTCACTGGACCTGTCTCCCAATACAAATAGATGTCACCTGTTAACAATGAATTTCCTTTACTTCATGGTATGACAATCCTTTTCTCTTCAAGACCTGAGTGAAAGGCAAGGTCACTGCTTGGAAGCCTAAATGTCTTAAATTGGCATTTAATAGCAGACCTGCTGAAAACAAAAAAGAGCTGTCCCAAAGAACAGACCAGCTAATTCACAGCATCCAAACAGGGAAGTGCAATTTAGGGACTGTGAACTCCAGTCCAAATTCCGTGTTTGAAGAGGGGCTGAAATTTGAAACTTCACAGCTGGATCTCATTCTCTTTTATGAAAAGACCCTTAACTTCTACCAGAGCTTTAGGCTTTGCACAGAAAACTTGAGGCACAAACCTCTGTCTTGAACTAAATGTGTTAGGCAGGTTATGCACATAAAATCAGAAGAAATGAGAGATCTTGCATCAACAAGCCTATATGAGGAATCCCAGTAGATGTAGTCCTGCTTTATTCAGGGTCTCAGTGAATCACATGTAAAATTGAGATCCACGTAGCTAGTGAAGTAAATTTAAAACCTTTATATAGTATAGCTCAAGCATAAGTTAATTTTAAAATTTCCAAGCCTGAAAACATAGCTCCTATGTTCCTTTATATGGGATACACGAATGGTTTAATCAGTCCCATTAGCCCTAGGAACAAACTATCTGTGGCACCAAGTACTAAACATCCCAATGCTGCTGTTCCCTTACTTTTTCCTGAGGCACCTGTGAAAGCCCATCCTCTGCCAGTCCTCCTGGGAACACCCAGGGGCTGCATCAGCTCTGTACCCAGACTTGCTGCCAGCACTTTCAATGACCTTTTCTACATCCTTAGGAAGTATCAATACACCCACAGCCTTACACAGCTCACACACCCAGCCACCACCACCTCTTTCTTTGCAGCTCAACATCAGGAAGCTTGCCCTAAACCCATCCTCCCTTCATAATCTTGCTGGCAGCTGCCTGGTTTTGTGCAGCTCTAGCAGGTTGTCTTTGATGCTGCTTTTGGCTGAGAAGCTCAATCGCTGGCAATCCCTGTTATTTGAAAAAAACTCGGATTCATGGGAAGCTGTGATTTATTAGAGCTAACAGCTCGGGGGAAACAGTTTTAAGGCACATGTGTGAAATACAAGTAACATACTTCAATTGTGGATTAAAAGTAGCTGCTCTGAATTTAAGAGTATTAGCACCTACTGAGCATAAGTTGTTAGAGAGAAGAAAGATTTGGTGGTTAGTGCCTGTTAGAGTTAGAGGTCAGAGGATCATCACATGGGTTAAAGTTTTGCAGCATTTGTTGGGGGTTGGATAAGGATCTGTCTGATTCCTCTGCTTTGCTCTGTAGTCTCCTGTGGGTGCATTTTCTGCTTGAATGGTGTGCAGAATTGCAAGCTGTGCATGGTGAAACTTTTACAGGCTTGAAAAGAAATAATTGGCAGTTTCAGAAATATTATGTGTCTTAGTTCTTATGCAAGTCGAGTGTGGAACAGAGTGCTGAGCATCCCACGTTCAAAGCTTAAACACAAAGCTTTGCATTCAAACCTTTTCTGTTGATAGTTTTGAGACAGAAAAACAATTCTCAGAAAGACTTGCTCATTTATTTTGCGCTAAAATTGGGAAAATAATAGCTCCTGACTTCATGGTTTATTGCCAGGATCAGCTTTAGACCATGAGTATGGGAAGGGTTACGGAATTGCCGTTCGTCAGAACCAGGGCAGATGCAGCCTTGGTCTAAGGTGAGGAGGTGCAGGAGGAGAAAGGCTGCATGGATCTGCCCACGATGGCTGCTCCACTGGCAGTGACAGTCATGAGCCACAGCTCTGCTGCCTGCTCAGTAAGTCTGTCTGTTCCTCACTCAGACACAAGAGACTCCTGAATGAACAAGCTCTCACACAGGTTGTGGGGCTAAGTCCTGGCTCTTGAAGATGGAGGAGCAGGAGATGGGGAATTTTTGGGCCCTTGTGCATTTTAAACAAATAGGACCCTTCACAGCCCTTCTCTAAACTAATGATTGGGAAAAGGCTTTGTCAGCATACCTTTGCTGCCTACAAAAAGGTTCTCAGACTTAAGGCAATGAGGAGCTTCATCTGATGTTGTTTGATTTAAATTCTAGCCCATATGTATATACATGTGAGATAAATACATCAGAAAAATTACAGCACCATCCATGGAGAGTTACAGGCTTAAACAAGATGTGTGATAGGTAGGTGAGCCTGAACAGCAGGCTGGAGCTGGGCCAGATGAACAGAAAACAGGTAAAAATTGTGTCCCTTGTCCTCAGTGCCTACCTCTGTTATTGGGTTGGAGTTAGCAGGATGTCTTAGGGAACAGCATTCTTTTAAATTGTACCAGTGGTGGGTTTAATGACTTGCAAGAGGAAGGTTTTTCTGAGGTAACTGGGAGGCAGCATGAAAGTACAGGAAGAGAAGCAGAAAATCAGCCTTTTGCTAGGATAGAACTAGCCTGTGAATGTTTTTGAAGCAAGGACAAGAAATGCATAGTAGAGACAACAGGAAGTTTTAGAAATACATTACATAAAGAACTGCTGAACAGTAATCATCCCATACCTCGCTAACAGAGCCAACTAGTGAGCTGTGATCCTGTGTTGATGAAAAACTGCTAAGTTGCAAAATTAGCTGAAACAAAGTGTCAAGAGCTTTTGTAAAGAATTGTCTACTTTTCTTCCAAAGAAACTTGAGGTTAGATAGAGTTTTGCACTATTGCATGTTTTCGCCACATATTTAAGCTATTGGGATAATTAACATTTCTTTTGTACTTTCTGCTCTAAAATCTGCTAACTAGCAAACAGAAAGCAAAGAGGGTGCCCTAGTGTCTGCTTTTCCTTTCCTTCTTTCCAACCCAAGCTGGGTTGCGTTGGTTTTGTAGAGTGGCTGAAGGGTCCTGCTGCTGAGGGCAGGAATGGGGTGTCTGCCCAGGCAGCTGATGGCCACAGCTGTAGTTTGCCCAGAAGGACCAGAGTCACTTTGAAATTTGAATCCGTCTTGCAGATCAACAGCCCAGCTGGCTACTTATCCCTGGGGAGGGGGAGCTGAGCTCCAGAGAGCAGCAGGTTCGACTGAGGCAGCCCTTCAAGGTCTCTGCTCAGGCACAGATTTAGCCCTGTCTGCTGCACGAGGGACTGATGGCTTGGGCAGAGCTCTCCGTGGGACGGGCAGCCAGTTTGGAAAAAATAGCCATGCTGAGAATCGGTGCTGCTGTCCATAGCGGCCTAGGGAAACACCGCTATCAGCCCGAAGGTGCTGCAGGAGCCAAGCCTGGGCAGAGCACGAGCAGCGCCTTTCCTCCAGACTTCGCTCGGAAACCCTGAGATGAAGTTTGGGAGCTGGGAGCGCAGCAGGCTGCCGGGAATTTGTCCCACGGCACCCTGTGCCGGAGAAGTAGGCACCACTAGGTGGTAGCCTATGGACACAGAATGCCTTTCCACAGCCGGGATCTTGCCAAGCCTGGGGCAGGAGCAGCCAGGGTGAGCTTGGAGCAGGGAGAAGCTGGGCGGCCTTTGGAGCCGCAGAACTTCTGCTGTGGTTCCGTGACTACAAAGGAATGTAACTTTGCACGTTCTCTGCAGAACCTGTGGTGATTGTGAATTAAATGGTAGCATCAGGAGGTACAGAGGGCTCAGGAAGTAAAATTTTAGTAGAATATGGAACAAAAAAAGATGAACAACCAGCTGTGGGAATTAAACCCTTTTCTTCCCAATACCAATAAAAGAGCAGCAGAACAAAGAGACAAGCCATAATCCGGCCAAAAATGCAGATGAGGTACCCCTCGGGATGGCACTGTCCCAAACAGACTTTGTGGATGATTGCAAAAAAGCTCTGAGGAAGCTGCTCTGTTCTGAGGAAGCTGCTATCATTTTATTAATCAGAGCTCTCAGCAGTTATCATGCTACTGACATGACTCGGCAGTAGGGCATCTAGGCCCTATGCAATCTGTAGTTTATGGGTCCCTGGACAGTACTGTGTTTCACAAAAAGTCTTCTGAAAAGCTGAGCTGAAATAGAGTTCAGTCTATTTCCATCAGTAACATATATTGCGGCAAGTGCTGTCAGTTTTTTTGAACAAAGACATTACTAATGAACCTTAACATTGGCAATCTGAGAGACAAACAGGCAGAAAGGAGCTCAGACCTGTGAAAAAAACTTTTTTCTGCTCTGTACCAGCAACTGCCAGCAGTAATATTGGGACTAGTTTGCAATCTTCTCATTAATTAGCTCCCTGTGGAAACAAAGTTCCAACAAAGCAACCTGTTGTGAAAATCAATTCCAGTGAATGTGCAACAAACCTCAAAATGTTGATTTTTCTCCTAGCACACTCTCCTGACTGTCAGTCAGTCCATCTGCTTGGCAGCCCGTTGGGACCAGCTGCCATGTCAGGCCATCAGTGTCCCTGGGGACACCAAAGTGTCCCCAGCCTTGGCAGAGCATGGAGAACCTGCCTGTCAGCCAGCCAGACCACAGCAGAGCCATTGGAATGGACTGTGGGAGAAGGTTCAGGTCTGTGACTCTTCTGATATCACTGAATCTTTGCAAAATATATTTTTCTTGTGTTTATCCCTCTATTGTTTTTTCCAGTCATAGGGGAAAAAAAAAATCCAGGATCTTCCTTAGGATAGGAATTGTGGCATCTTTTCAGGACTGACCACTGTGCCTGTCAGGAAGCTGCTGTACTGAATGTCATCCCACCTTTAGAGAGCCTTCACCTTCCAAGTCTCCCAAGATTTTCATCCGCCTCCCCTTATCAAGCAGGGATTGTCAGGCTATTGATGTAGCTGAGCCAACTGAATGGCAATGTAGTTTAAAAACCCCAAAATACTTGAAAACATCTTCTTCTGGGGGGTCATCACAGGTCCTTGAACCAGAGTTTGAATAACTCTGAGGTAGATGGCCCAGCTGTTTTTCCACTCAGTGTTTCAGGGAGAGGTTCCAAATTCTGGGCGTAGTGATTTAACAGAACTTTTCCATGGAGTAGTTCTGGGCATTACAACATGCTTGATTGATTTATTAATTAATTGACCCCTCTGTGTTCTGTATTATAGCCACAAAATAATGAGGGTAGTTACTAGTACCTTGCAAAATAATGATGGAAAGTTTAACTACAATAATAGGATCATCTAAGTATTTGGAAATAAGGGGTGATACAAATTGAGAAAAACAGAATTTTTTAAGATTGTCTCTATACTATTGTGCCATTCAATTTCCTTCTCTATGCAAAATAATTTTTATATATGACAGTTTGAAATAGCAATATTTTTAAGTCAAGAACTGAATTAAGTATACATTTCTAGGTTTTATATTGCACAGAGTTTAGCAAATTTGATATAGCATTTAGCAATTGTCTGGGAGCTTAGTACTTGGAGAAATCTTCCAAAACTGAATCCAGTTGTCTGCCATTGTCAGCAGCCTTGTCATATTATCCTTTTAAAGGACTTATTAAGCTTCATCTTAAAACTGATTAGGCCTTTTCCAGTCCCTGTTCCTGACTGGAAATCTGTTCCAGAGCATCGCTTTATTGATGGGTACAAATAATCCCCAAACTCCAGCCTAAATTTGTATGTGGCTTGTTCACAGCCATGTGTTCTTGTGCCAACATTATGCCATTTTTAAGCCTTTCCTTCCCCCTCTTTGTGTCCCTTTTTTAGTGTTTTTACAAAAAGCAATCATATCCCCTCACAGACTTTTTAAGGTGAAACAAGCTTAGCTAGCTTAGTCTCCTCTTACAAGATAGTTTTAAATCCCCAGCATTTTTCTCTGCATTCCTTCCAACATGAATAGGATTTTTTCTGAACATGGGGACCCACGACGCTGTGCTTTGTCCTGAAAAAGCCTCACCCAGGCAGTGCCTCACAGTGTGGCACCCATGCACAGGCTTTTCTCTAAGAGTGCTGCACTGCGTACAAGCTTTTGGCAACTAATCCCTCCATCCATCATCACAGGCATGCCCAGCTCAGTTGAGTGTCCTATGCCTTTACATTCCTTCTGCTGAGAAAGCAAACTGCAGGGGAAAAAAATTAAAAGAACTGGCACAGAAAGGGAAATTCATCTTGCAGCATCTTCTCTTAAACAGGACACGTCAGACAATCCCTTGAGCAGTGTGAGGATAGACTTTGTAATTTCTGAATTGGTCAAGCCATAATAAGAGTGTGCTTTTTTCCCTGATTAAATCTTTCCATATCCCAGTTCTGTAAATACAGTGGTAAAATACTAGGTGCAGCCTGTGGTATATATTTGATAGGATTTGGAGTTCTTCCAGTTTGGCCAGATAATGTCTGATGCCAATGTTTTCCCAAGTAATTCTGAGGCATGTGGATTGGTAAGCAGTAAAAAATATAACGAAGGGTCCCAGATACCTGCTGCACAGTGCAGAATGATACTTTTTATTCCAGAATTTTTAAAAATGAGAACATTTTAGGCCTACTAATGTTATTTAAAGGAAAAAGCCAGATCTAAGTTGTCCCTAAACCTGCTCTAACTTAGCAACCTTCCTGGAACTGGGAAAATGCCTTTCTCTATTTGCTGGATTCTCAGTTTGTGACAAAATGGAAGTAGAGTGGAATTCTCACCCACGAAGACTGTTTAGAAAGACACTGTAAGTTCTTGTGTTAGAGATGCCCTAGTAGTAGAACCAGCTACTGCCATTTTGAACTAAATTCTCATTTTTCCTATTCCAGTTAATATTGGTTGGTTCCTTTGGAGTAACTTCTCACTTACACTTCCAGGGGTATGGAAAGGACTCCAGAGAGTGTTTTTACAAAACAAAAAGCAAACAGTATATTTTGTTCAGTTCCACGTTTTTTCAAGGTAATGTGGCTCAGTCCAAAGCAATTAGCAGTAAAATATGGCATCCACAGTAATTTTAGTCCTCGAGTCTATTTTCTGTTCTTTCTGTGTATTATGCTCCAGATTGGCTGCATTTCTTTCTTGAATTGTTTTGTTACTTTGTAAAAGTCAATGAAGTGTTAAAAAGATAAAAAGCTGTCCAGATGCTGAAGCTCATGACAGCTAAATAGACCAGCTTGATTATTTTTTTGAATAGCTATTGAGCCAGTCAATCTGTTCTGCTGCCTTGCTCCACTGAATAAAGGCTACTTCTCTTGTTTGAGGCTACACTGCCTAAAAGGCAAGCTGTACAGGGGACTGGTGTGTAGCTGCATCTTCCTCTGAAAAATTATCAGGAAAGTGTGTACAAGGAAGGCCTTCATTGGTCAACTGATCAGCTAAGAGAAATATTGTCAGCCTGGGAAAAACCACATAATCCTTATTTCCTTTCTCATTTTTTGCTAAATATTTATTATTAATTATTATTTTTATTGAACCCTCACTGTCTGGTACAAGATAATAAAGAAAAGTGCAACTTTTTATCAGAACCCTATTTTTCAGTAGGACATACCTAGTGAGAGATATTATTGCCTCAGCATGTTGCAAACCATATGAAGAAATTGTCGTGTGAAGCTGCTTTTCTCGCCCACCAAGGAAAGTCCCTCAGGAGAAGGGAATTCTCGAGTATGAGGCATATAAAGAACCACTAATCCAGAAAGATTCTGCTGCAAATCCTAGAGTTTAGTTTCAGGATTAAGTGTTCTGCTTGAGATTTTGCCCTCATTTTCCATCTCTCTGATTTCTGAAGTCCTTTTCCTTTTTCCTGCTTGCAGCCTCTCATTCTTCCTCCTGGAATGAGAAAGAACAAACTTTGTATGTATTCTGTGATCTAAATGCTCGGAATTGCCATAGGGCCTCTACTGTTGCTGATGCTGGGACAGACATCTCAGCTGCCATACATAAAGCTCACATTCAGTACTTGATCAATAAGAGGATTTGATCACTTGAAGATCTTGACTAAATCACAAGCAGACTCATGCTTTGAAGGTCTATAAGTATAATAAAGGTAAGTCTTTGCAGACAGGACAGGTTCTAGTCATAAACTTTTAGGCCGTAAATTTTAGGCCAATAATTTCATCTATGGAGAGCAGCACATAAGCATTGTCCTTAATAAAACCTCATTTCTGTTTTGCTGGATTTATACATTCAAATTTTATGTTTTTCACCCCTTTGAGTTCTGTTGAACAATCAGCACAGGTAGAGTGTTTTGTTTTGTGCAGGTCCAAGAGTAAATCTGGGCTTGGAGGGGCCTTTTGGTTGTCTCTTTTTCTTGTGCATAAAGTAGAGAAAAGGTCCTAACAACTGCATGTTCTGAAGGGAGACTGGAGATAAAATTAGCATGCTTTTTAAAATACACATTTTACCTGAAAGTAATTTGAAAACTGAGTGTGTTATCAGGACTTGCCCTTCACTGCCTTATTTTCAGAATTTGTGGAAAATACTAAACCATGTCATTTAGGCTGACAGTTGTTCTGTTTCCTCAGCTGGAGCTAATGAAACAGTGGCAGATGTTTATAAAGCCTCTCTGCAAGCTCATTATGGTATATGCAATAATTAGCTCTCCTGGGAATCTATTTCTCAGCAGCCTGCACAAATGACTCACACTGACTTCAGTGGAAGCTCTGTGCAGGGAAATGGGTGCCTTTATGTAATCTTGAGAAAGAAAAACACTGTCGTCTCTACTTAGAGAAGACAAGTTAAATCTATAGATACAGCTGACTATTTTTATGTCATCCTCCTGTTTTACTTACTGCCATTGAATTCTGCCTAGCCTTATTGCCCTTTCAGAGATTCCTTCCTCCAACCCCTCCTGTGGTGTTTGATTTACTCAGGCACTGTGACCCATGTCTTCCTTTTAGGCACATCATCCCCACTGATGGCAGCATCACTCAAGATGCAGAATTGATTCCTCTGGCTCTGTAAGAGAGTCCTCTTGTCTCCTAAAGTCCTCTCGGCAGCAGGCAGCAGTTCAGAGTTTTATCCTCCTCTTGCGCACTCCTGCTATACACGGCTGCAGCTGTGATGATTTTAGCAGACCAAATCCTGGCATAGGTTGGTGTGAGAGAGCTGGCTGCTGCTTTGTGTTTTGTGTAGGCTTTAGCTGCCGTGTTTGCACCGTGCAGTTTGCGAGCCTGACATTTTGTGCATTGTATAAGCTCCGGATGAGTCACAGAGGCAAGGATTCACGGGAATCTTTCCAGTAACTTCAATAGGCTTTGACTCGAGCCTCTAGCACCCTCGACTGGAACAGATGGTGTGTCTGCAGGAAAGCAGGCAGCCTGATGGACATCGTTTAGGGCTGTATGATGTCACTGACACTGATTTGCACCAGTTGTTAGTGAAACCACAACTCATGTACATGCAAAGCCTCTCCCAAGTGTTGCCATACTGAGTGCAATCCTGGTGCCCCTTTATTCCATTGTTCCATCCCTGGCAGTGGGGAGCAGCAATAGATAGATGGGAGGTAACTCATTTCTATAACAATCTTCTCTCCTAAGCATTAGGAACTGGGACTGGTTTAGTTCCTAAAGTATGGGGGGCTTTTGATCTTTTCACCTTCTGGCATTTATTTTTTAAAAATTCAACTTGGAGGGGATGAAACACTTCAGTAGAAATGTACTATTTGTAATTTCTACACAGAGAAAAATGGAAATGTTAAGATTGACTTCAAAGGTAGTATAGTAAAAATCTGCTTACTCATGACACAACCTTTCTGAAGTCATCCAGTGCTAGAGGGCAGCAGCCAAAAATGCATGCTTTGGGGTACTGGGAAACCTTTAACAGTTGCGGAAGTATCACCAGGTATTTGCTGTTTTATATAGAAACAAAATTACTCCTGCTGCTAAGTTTCCACCCTAAGACCTGGCAGCAGTTAAATCACATAGCACTTGCTTGTGCTGTGGGAAGGACACACATTGTAAAGACTTGTATCTCTAGGCAGGCTACATGTACAGCTGCTGACTGTCTTTGAAAGGACTTGAAATGACCACATCCTTTTTGCTGTCTTACTCTAAATGCTTTTATTTAACTGCAAAAGCTGGAAAGGGTAAAAAAATTCACCGCTATTTAGTCTGGATAATTCAGCATTTTCCTTGTGCTGCCTTAGTCCATCAGAGCTACTGACCCCCAGGCCAAGTGATAGCAAACTCTCAGGAAGAATGAAATTCCTACGAGCTGGGAGGGATCAGAAAACTCTTCTGTTCTGCCTTCTAAACTTTAGTGATGTTTTAGATAATTTACTGAGCTTGTAATTTGCAGTGAGAATGAAACTGGGGAGCTTTCAGTACAAAATAGCCAAGCAGCTATTAATCAAGACACAGAATGCAAGAAAATTTAAATCTCTATGTTTCAAAAAGCATATGGAGGGGTCAAACTGAGCACTAAAAAGCAATTTCTAGATGAAAAAAAGTGTTGCAATCTACCACTTTCATGTGGTATAATCTCTTCTTAAAACAACTATTTGCACAAGGACCTCTCTCACTGCTCGCGCTCCAGCAGGCTCATGTTTCAGTTTTCCTCCTGAGGCAAAGGATGAGAGAGAATCCTTCTCATGGAGAGTACAAACTTAATCTTCAAATGAACAAAAGCTCCATGACTCATAAGTTTTCTCCTCAGGTCAGGTCAGGCACTGCCAGCAGCTTCCTCTGTTTACAGTCTGCTGGCTGCAGCCAGGGGTGTGGATTGTTCATGTTGCTGCTCACTGTCATGCTGCTTATGAAAAGAGAGGGGAAACAAGGTTTGTCTCTAATAAACTCTGAGAAGTGATTTAAAAAATTCAGGAATGAAGTCACCACCATCTTTAAAAGAGAAATCTTCAGAGATTCAGTTATCCTTCTAATATTTAAAAGAAAACAGACATTTACCGTCTACAAATATTAATAGAATGCTTATTATCTTTAGGGAGGAAAAGAGTTAATGGCTTTTATTAGCTTTGGATGACTTTTACTAACTAAAATTATTTATAATTTGAGTTTGTAGCAGATATCACTTATTTTAGAGTTCTTTTTTTCTTGGAGAAAACCATGATATTGAATGGAAAATATGGGTTTGAACAATATATAATATATGTCTGTCTGTATATATGCTGTCAGATAAATATTTAATTATGATGTACTGAATCACAGGATTGTTTCCTTCATTTATGTATGTCATTAAAAATCTGGCTCAGTACCTTATGGAAAAACCTCCTTCCTGAGTAGTATCATGCTTTGCCAGTAGCTGAAGTTTCAGGATTTTTCATACATTGCCTCAAATCTGGTTTATTGCTTCAGACTTAAAAATTTACATTGCCTATGATATTAATCTGAAACCTCAATTTAAAAAGTACATGCAAATCTACTTGCAGATAGTGAGGAGATGTCAGTGGTGGTACACACAGGTATGGGGCAAACACAGAGATGAAGAAAAGAGTTACTAGCCGTGAACTTGCACTTTTTTATTTAAAAAGTGGTCTTGGGGGATTTCTTCAGCAGCATGCCTTGGTACAGGAGCACAAATTGCCTACAGTGGCTGGTAGAAGTTGGCTATCTATGTGTTCTCTGTTCCTGCCTTAGAGTATTAGACCGTTCCTTCTGTTTCCTTTTGTGGCTGAAAACAAGCTGGCTCACAGATAGTCCAACTCTGTGTGTCCATTACTAGAGATAAAATGCGAAAAAGGAGAGGGCTGTTACCCCCTCTTTGCTGTTCAATGACATAAAACGAGTACATGGTCAACATGCAGATGTGCACACCACAGAAATATCATGGCCAGAAGAAAATTACACAGCAAACTCTACTGAACTGGAGGGAGCTTGTTGCTCTGTATGAAAAAACCACAAAAATATTTTTTTTTCTTTACTGGGAAGGATTTTTTCAACATCTAAGAAGTAATTTAGATGCTGTAATTAGATTAAGCAGGACCAGATTACTACTTCTCAGTTTGGACACCCCTAAGGCCAGATAAATAATGGCATCTTTAGCCCTTGTGGTTTTCCTAGAGCCATCAGACTTCCTCTCCATTGTCACTGCACCTTCTCACAGAAGTCTGGCTAAGTAGTGGGGGTTATGTTTACAGGTATAGCATGTCACACCTGTGAAAGCAGTCTTCTGAGCATTTCAAGGTTTTGTTTATATTTTGTCAGCATTTGAATTTTTTTTTCCATCTATGTTAATAATACATGGTTGAGGGCTTGAAGAAGCTTTCCCCTTTGTGTGAGCCACAGCCTCTGTGTGCTTCCACCAGAACAGAAAAACACCGATTCCTAATGGTCTGACATTTGTCTGGCTGAAAAGAGACAGAAGGCAACTCTTAGGATCTGGTGGTGGATTTTGTGTATATTGAATAAGTCCATGTCATGATATCAAGTGCTACTCACAGGAGTCATGCACAGAAGCTGTTCATTTTACATACAGACCACGTTTTCCTAATGCATGTCAAGTTATACATGGTGCCATGGGTCATTTATCATGATACTTTCCTCTTTTGCATCAACATGTATGACATCTTTGGTTTCAGTATATCTTGCAAAGTGATTCTTTCATAAAGCAGGAATATAAAGTTGCAGCTTCTCCATGCATTACAGAAATTGACTGATTAACAGAATCAGGTTATTATCCTGCTTCTTTAAATGTTCTATGTAACTCCATGTGTAGTGATCAGTCCATGTTCAACAGTTTACTAGCATGACCTACCATGTGTATTTAATGATTATTTGTTTTGTCTGAGACCTTCATAATTTCATTTAACGGTGCTCAGGCTGTTGGGCATAGCACATTTAGTAGGATCATCTGTTGTGCAATGTGTTAATAACTGAAAAGTTAATAGTCCATAGTAAATAAAAATGGAGTCCAAAGGCTGTGGATAAAGCAAGTACTTTTCACTGAATGTGGGAAGAGAAAGAAGAAACCTTATGCTTTCATAAAATAAATGTACTCCCTACAATGTACTTCATGCCCAAGACTGAAATCTCAGTGAGAGCACTGCAGTGCCTGCTTCCATTGCAGCACTAATCCAAATAAACTGCTGTCCACGAGAACTCATCTTGAGTTAGCTTGTCAAGCTGCATGGATTTGCACTGCAGAGCAGCTAAGTTTGTACCCTCATGTTGCAAACATGTGATGACAAATCTGCCTTTAAATATTTCTCTCTCCCTCCCCGCTGCAGCTGATTCAATGGGTTGTGTGACTGGACTCTGAACTGTGTCTGAGAGAACCTGTACTGGTGACAGCATCACCTTCTACAGAGGAGGAAGGGATGACTCTCTGGGTGCAGGAAACCTCTTCAGCTGGATCTTTTGGCAATGGAACCACTGCCTGCTAGGTCAGTGAGGACAAGTCTGGGAACTCACAAATAGTTGCAAGATGAGCTGCTATACTCTGTGCTGTTGGGCTGTTCTGTACCAGTCAGAAGACCATTCCAAACACATCTGTATCTCTGCTTATCACTGGCCCCTCTGGACTGTATTCCCTCTCTTGCACTATCTTTTGTGAAATCCCAGAATAAATAATCTTGTATTCATCTCTAGGGCTGACCACTTTTTACCAACCACGACTCTTCAGAAGCTCCAGGAAATTCAGCAGCTATGAGACTTTTCCTCTGGGGCTGATGGCAGCAAGCAAACACACTGAATCACATTTGATCAGCTCCAGCTCTCTGCAGAGGCTGTCTAAATCAGTCAAATGAAATGAAGTGAGTGACTGTTTAGCTGGTCTACAGGAGAGCAGAATTATCCACATGCTGGGCTTAAAGGCACAATTCACAGTTAAAGGTATTCCTACCTCATCGACAGTTTTCTAGAAACCTGGTCAACAAAAATCTTGTGCTCACTCTTTCCTCCTTATTTTCTTTTCCCCTCTATCCACTTAACAACAAACTCAATGGGAGATTGCACCATTACAGGCTTGCATACCTGGAGTAGATGTTTCTTTTTTGCATCATTCATTGAAAACTGTTCTGTGGTTGTATTTTTTCCCCTCCATTGAAATACTAGGGGTTGTATTTATCCCTGCAAAGGGATATATTAAAATATTCACAGAAGTGAGTGTTTAAGGATAAGAAAAGCTCACACTTTGTCTCTCTTACTGACTAGGTTTCCTCTCAGTATCTTAGCAGAGTCTTTGTCTTCAGTTCTGATTTATTCTTCTCCTTAAGGACCTCACGTAGGAGTTCACTCCGAGGTACTGTTGTTGGGCAGGTCAGGATTCAAACTTTGGGGGTTTTGACTTGGATAACAAGATTAAATGCCTGCTGAGCAACTTCTGTGGTCTCATTGGCTATCCTGGCCTCAGATGACCCAGGCAGGATTCGCATATTATTAAACAGATAAACAGTGGAAGTTTAAATATTAAGGTACAGCATGACTTGCCAATGCACCTGCTTGCGCACATACACTTAACACTCCTAACACATCTTCACTAGCAAGAGGTTACTGGACACTATCAGAAGAAAATATCCTTGGAAAAAGAATAGGTCTAGTTCCTTCTCTTCAATATCCCAAAGAATTTTATCCCCTCTTGTAATTAGATGTCATTTTTTTTTTTACTTTGAACAACTAAATGTTTTCTAAATGATAAAATTTCTCGCACCAATTAATGCCTAACATTATTTAGTTAATGCCTAACATTATTTGTTTTCTTGAGAGTAAAATGCTATCTTTCTTTGCTTTCTTTGCAACTTGCACTTGTAGAACATCCTATTTCAGGGATTAAGCTGGCAACTGGAAGCAAATGTATTTGTAAAAGAAACCCTAAAATCTGCTGAATGTGTAACAGAATCATGGTAGCAACATAAGCTGTTCTATCAGAGAATGTGAAAAAACTGTAATAACCTCCAGTTTTCCACAACAGAGTAGCAACAGGGTATTGTGCATTTTAGATTAATTTCCTTTTTGAAGAAAAAGTAAGTCTCCTTTCTCTTCATAATATAGAAAAATAATGGGACTAGAAATGAGGCAGTTTTTCTAGACAGTCTCAGAATCAGGACAGGGATCTACGGGAGGGGGTGGGTTTTTCTTGTACAGAATAGGTGTATCACTAGGTGTTTTGTTCCAGGTAAATTTGAAAATTCAGAATTGAAAGCTCAAGTAAATATGAAAGGTGGCAAAATGATAACTAGCTGCTTTCTGTTTTGCAGAAAGCAAACTCGCAGATTCAATACAGAATTGGTGAAAACACCCAACATCCATCCTCCACAGCTACCTATAGAAGCTAGAAGAGATCAAAGCCAATTTGCATTATTAGACAGGAATCAGGAAGAGAATGTATAATTGTGCTCATGGGTATTTCTGTTCTCTGTTTAAAAAGAAACTAAATAGTATATTCAGTTCTTATACTTTAAGTCTCAAAATAATTAGGAACATTTTTGTATTAAAAATTACTACTTGAAAATTTTTCAGTCTGTAGGATAATGGGAAATTTAAAACTTGAGAGTTCATGAAAGCCACTGATTGACAAGCTCTCTAAGACTGATTTTAGTATATAAAAGATTAGGTAATATCAGCAAACATTAGACTCTTTCACAAGCTTGCTTTTAAAAGCTGAAGTTCAGAACTTTGGGGACAAATCATTGGTTGTTTGAAGGCCAAAACCGTTCTTTCTGTCTACTCTGTGAAGAAGGAGGAACAAGTGAACACATTTTCCCTGTGGAAGTTGTCACAGAAGTTAGGTCAGTAATTAGGATTGTGATTTTGGAAGTTACTTTATTTTCAAATATGTTGACTGTATTCTAACCCTGTCATTAGAGGCACTTGAAGAAAATGTGACTCACCAACTATATGCCTTGCCTGAAGAGATGAGATTTCAGATGTTTTCAGTGGTTGATCTCCAGTTACTACTAAGGAATGACAAAAAGGATTTCCTGGAATTGTGATTATGTGCGGGGAGGGAAGGATAGTCTTGGACTTTATTATAGTGACTCATGTTCCCTCTGGAAGAGACATGAAAAAATCTGTCCTCATCAATATGTCCTGCACCAGCTCAGACATGACTGCAAGGACTGCATGAGCAGATCACTTCTGAAATAACATTAAAAGCAAGATAGGTCACTGACATTGTGTGATTTACACTAGCTGGCTAATGGTTTTTGGCTGAAATTACCACTATTCCTCAGTCATGGTGGACAAAAGAATTGAATGAGTCAGCCTCTGTTCAAAGGAAAATTAAGGTCATTATCCTTCAAAGGACTTCAGATTTGAAACCTTCTTGGTTCAAAAGTCCTTTCAACCCTGGCAGTAGCACAGGGCCTATAACAGCTCCTGGTTCTCTGTAGAGGCAGTAGCTGTGTAGGAGCTGGTATCTTAAGACAAAACAGGGAATTGCAGCCAGTGTTGTCAGTGCCTGTCTTCCCTGGCAGCAGGAAGTAAGGAGCAGATAAAGATGCACTGTTTTCTGGTACACTTAACTTTTAACTGAGTAACTGGGGCCCAAAGGGGCGTGTTCTTGCCTGAATGTAGTTGCTATGGATGGAAAAGCTGCTGACACTTGCATCTCCTTGAAATCAATAACATGGCTCCCATCACTTTCAGTGGGAACAGAAGCCAAAGCTGCAAATCCTGTCGGGTAATTATTAATCAAACAAAGAGTTGCAGTATACAGTAAAGCTCCACATGGCTGTGATGCAGAAAAGCACTCCATGGTCTTTGTCAAGGAAGTAAATCATGCAGCAGCAGGAGACATTTTCAGCATTCTAAATGCTCCTCAGGAAGACTAAACTCAGTCTTAACTGTGCAGATTTATTTACCTGATGCCTTCACGAAATTTTTGCACCTTTTGGAATTGTTTGGGATTGTTGCCTTCACAAGAAGAAAAACCAAAAAGAAAAAACAAAAAAAAACCAACAAAAAAAACCAACAAAAAAAAACCAAAAAAAACCAAACCAAGAAACAAGCAAACAAAAAACACCAAAGAAAAAACCAACCAAAAAATACCCCACATTAGCAACAAAAAAAACCCAAACCAAATTTTCTCTTACTTTAATATTTTCCAGTGTGCATTTTTTTCCACAGCTGATCATTGGAACCCCAAGGAGGCAACAGCTGTTGTGAATGAACAATCAGATTGCCCAACTAATTAATAGTTTTAAATGGACTTGGGTGGTTTTTTGCCACTTCTTCTTGTGATGTCAGTGCTGATGAAACAGTTAATAAATTCCTAATGAGCAAAAATGTTACATAAATGCTGGGTAAACCAGGTCTTCTTTTATATTCCAAGCATAACACGTAGTTAAAACGAACCATGTATAGAACCAGGGCTTCATTTAACTCATCTCAACCTACCCACTCTGTGCTGAGATGAATATATCCTGCTTCTCATTTGATGTGTCCTGTTGTGTCAAATGTACCACACTGATCTAAAAATGAGAGGTTCTGTGGGTGCCCAGGGTTGTTTTCAGAACCAGACGCCGCACGCTTGCAAGACGTGCCTCCACAGAGCGCCTCTGCTCAGAAGAAAAAGAAATGTGTAAAATTATCTCACTTGTCCTTTAAAAGCGGGTTTCTAATCCATTTAATCAGTTCCTTGCAAATAATCATCTGAAAATACAATTTCCCCATTAAAATTGACGGTGGAATATTATTTTTTTTTTCTGTAGTATTTCCTGGTTTATTCATAGTAAGATTATAATCAAGAAAGAACAGTGCAATCTGTAAGGAATTTTTTTAATTAGTTGGAAATCATTACTTTTAATAATTGATAAACAGGATGCCTTCTTAACATAAATTTTTGAAGCATACTGATTTTTTCCAAAAGCTTTCCCAAAACTGCATTTTCTGAGTGTGATTTTTAAAGATAGAGTGTTATATTTTATAATCACTAACCAAAGGTTAAAATCTTCAGTGTGGAATTTTTAAGGAATCATATATTTATGGTAAACTCTCATTTTTTATAAAATATACATGTGTCATCAGCTATCTTTCTGATGTAAAATTCTGCTGTATTGTGTGTGATATTAACCAGCCTCAGCACACTGAGAATTATTTAGTTCCTGTTCACTGCCATGAGAAGAAGGCTATGTAAAATTATGCTTGTCATCATACCAGAGACCCAAAAGTCACGAATCAGTCTTCCTTTAAAAAAAATAATATTTGCTCTAAAACTCGTAATGTTTCTGAAAATACTGAATATTAATTTATTTTTTAGCCTTCTGATTTCTGAGACTTCAGCACTTTCATTTTCTGTGTTTCGATCTGCAACTCTGAGGATATGAGTAACTTTTAAAGGGGAAGTGGAGTTTCTTCACTGACCACATAAATGCAAGACCTGGGCTTTTATGAAAGATAATTAAATATTATGAAATTAAGGGTGAACCAATCCAAATTGACACGGCTGAGACAACAGCTCTAGAGCTTGAAAAGTACTGAGTGCTAATGAACAGAGTGAAAGGAAGATAAATAATTCTGAATCCTGGCATTGTGTCCCAACAACCAAGTACCTGCATGCAGAGTTCAGCTTAATTGTTCCTTTTCCTTGCAGGCACCTGACAAAGGTTTTCTTACATGCACCTGTCTATATTGCTGGGCAGAGATTTAGCTTATTTACCTAAGGTGAAACTATTTGATGATTTCTAACCACTTACCACATGTGCCCTCCTCACAACTTTAGTTTTTATTGGTTTTTTGAGATAAAAATTTGGTCCTTATGCATCTCTAACTTGGAGGTTACATTTTCTTTAAATGCTGTTGGCGTTGCAATGTGCTGAGTATATGCAGTAACAAGGGTATTCATGCTTCTGACCTATATTCAGGGGCCAGAGATGTGGATCAGAAAGAGAACGAACTTTTTCTCTGTTTTGGCAGTGATATCCCAGCTGTTTTCATTGCAAATGTTGGAGCAGTGCCTCTGTGACTTCAGTAGGTAAGCTCTGCCAACCTATTAGCTGAGCTGTTTGGTGTGGACTTTGATAAACTTTGTACAAATTTAACTTTCTCTTGGAAAACCTAGCTATTTGTTTTCTCCTGTTGCTACAGTTGTGGCTAATATCTTGAGATCTACATTATAGAAATGAACAGAAAACTTATTGTATTGATACAGATTTTTGTTTGGCATCAGCAAGCTGCATGCATGACTACAGACAGCTAAAGCAGCCAGAGGTGTGTGTACGTGCACAGTTCCTCAACCATGTGGGCTCTTGCACAATAAATCCATTAGTGCTGATTGCTTCTCTTCCTCCAAAAGGCCCTGCTTTTTCACTTCATTTTGCTATCTCTATCTCTAAATCAGCAAATAGCTTTTAGTAAAATCCTAAAGGGCTGGACATTTGTGAATTATGTAATTTAATGCATTAGTCACAAAATTGCAGACAAATTTGTTAAGGGTGACTCATGACTTTATTGCCTGCATCTTCTAGATGTAAAATGGACCTTTATGACTTGGGTTTTCTTTTCTTGCCTTCAACCTTCTTTATTTTTTTCTGATTGACAAATGCCTAGCCTGTTTTATGGCTAGGAACACATAGTGTGTGAAAAAGGCACCTGCTTTCCCTCTGAGAGAGGGACAGGGTCCATATGTGGTACAGTCTCTCGGTGGCAGAACATCCTCCTCTCTTGAAGGCAAATTATAAGTACATTTATGGAGATTTATCAGCTTGGACTTGAAATGTAGCCTGCAACTTGAAAGTCAATGTTCTTTCACAACAATTGGTATGCTACTTTGGAGTCTGGCAGCTGAAGGTAGTTTGAGAGAGAAGTGATTTCCCTGTGACCCCAACTACTTGTTTCACACCAATGTTTACGAAAGTGTTGGCACATTTCTCAGCACCCAAAGCTGTACATGGTGACAAAGCTGTTACAACACCTCCCTGCCAGCAGAAGGAGAGGGCTTCCTTCCTCTCTGTGCCCCTCCACTGCCCAGTCCCCTGCTCTCCATTCTGCTATGTGCTGCTTGTGTGACTGGTCAGGGAGCTGGGCTAGCTCTGAGGACAGCCCTGAGGGCCAGGAGAGGAGGAAGGAAGAGAAGGCTGGGGGAAGAAGGAAGATTCTATCCCCTTTTGATGGTTCTAATATCAGCTAGTGCCACAGCCATAAGGCATGTAGATTCTCCCAAAGTTTCACTTTTCCCCTCCCTGGGTGGTTGGTCTGTGAGTCATTGCCACACAATATAGAAAAACATTTTTTGAAGACTTGGGAAATACATCTGGATGATCATGAGATATGAAGGCCTGTATTGGGTTCCTCCTCAGGGAAGAAGTTGTCACAGTTTTTTTTCTCAAAACAGTCTCCCCAAATACACCCTTAAGCAAGACAGAATGTAGCTTCTTCATGAGGTGGGTCCTCAAGACAAGGTCCATGAGTCAGGCTCTTACTCATTTCCATTGACATGCCAAGGAGTCTTTTTTAAGGCATGTACCTTCTAGGCAAATAGCACCATCAGAAATAATTGTAGTGATGCAGCTCTTCCTTCCAAACAAGCCAACGCTTGTTAATTCACTGCCACAGTTGGCAGTGCCCTTTGATTTCAGGGCTGAGTCAAAATTCAGATTATGTTTACAAGTGCAGGAGTACCCATACAACAGACTTCACTTTCCCCAGAAAATACCTTGCTGCTTTCTCTTCCTCTAGATGTCTCTTCTTATACATCTTTGCTTGCTATGGTATGTTCCTTTAAAATTGGAATTACTGAAATCACTCCTTAGTTATTGGACCTTCTGTTATCCCCACCATGGTGGTTTTCCACTCAGGAAAACAGCCCAGTCATCTCTTGATGGATCACTTCCATACCAGCCTGCCTGCCCTGGGTGCTGTTTGCCCACGGCTTGCTTTCTACAGTGGAAGCTAGTGATCAACTGTTTTCTGACCTCTTCCCTGTCCAGCAGTACACAGGAAGCTGGAGAAGCACAAATGAAGTTCATAAAAATAATGCCCAAAGCCCCTCTTTGCCTACTGAGGGTTTATGTAGGGGTACAAAAAAGTTGCCGCAGGAGTCTGGAAATCTGTCATAAAACAATTAATTGTATTTCTAGTATTTCTAGTTCACATGTGCAAATGGAACAACGTTTCAGGAGTCTTCAACTCATCACCTGCATCTTTAAAGACCAGGACTTTTTATGGGCTTTGTAAAAAGGATGATTTTGTTAATGGCTAGCCAAGTCAGTAACAAGACTGAGAAAACTGTTAATGACATATTTACCCAAAAACGCAGCTAGACCAATTTGCAAAATGAGGTATGATATCCACATGAATACACAGACATATCCCAGGGGAAAAATGGGCAGAATGTCATGAGCCGAGTGCAAGCTTCCTGACTCACAGGGTAAGTAATAGAATCAGGGGAGTATCACTTGGAATGATTCCTTCCAAAAACCAGCATTATATAAGTGTAAAATTCACTTCAGTTGTGGTGGACTTCATTTCATTTTTGCCTGCCCACACTTGGGGTCAGAGCAATAACTTGTGCCAAAGAATCTTTGACTCAGGAACATCCAGGTTTCTGCATGTTGCTGTGCTGATTGGACACTTTTGTTATGCAAACACTAAATGATGTGGAGTACAGGCAAAAGAGAGAACTGGTTTGCACTGGGATGTGGCCCTAAGGCGCTCAGTCATTCCCTCTATTTCAGCCCCACCTCTGAAGAAAATGGGTTCTTTGCTTATGGATGCTGCCTAAAGTGCCAGTGGCTGCACATCAACGCCTACTTTGTTCCCTGCCTTTGCATGAGATCAGCTTCTCAGGGACAATCCCACTCCCCGTGCCACATTGTGCCAGCCCTGCCTCAGCCTGTGCATTGCAGCAGTTTCTGCTCAACAGCAGGGCATGGCTTTGAGAGGTCTCTGAACCACCGTGGGCATCCTCCTCTGCAGGCTGGGGAGAGGCTGCTGCTCTCTCCCACCTTTCACTGCCTCTCTGGGGCCTCACTAACAGCAGCAGCTGATGGGCTGTTCAAAGGGAGCTTTCACATCTGTCTGTGACCATGGTGATCAGTGACTTGGGCCCAGTATCCTGGACTTCCAGGAACTGGAGATACAAGTGCATGTGTAACGTTTCTCTTCTGCGGCACCTTTTCTTTTTCCTGAAAATATCTGCATGCTCTCCTCATACTATAGCCCTGGAGTTAAGACTTATGGAAAGTAGTTTCCCTTTGCGTTTTTAAATACTTTTAAAGGCTGTTTTTTATTTCCAAGGGAGAAACACTTGGCTTCAAAAAATATATTTAAGACAACGTAACTTCTGTGATCATCCTTCATCCACTGGCTGTACATAGATATCTTCAGTCAGAAAAAATGCACAGAAGATTATTAATACAATGCAAATCTTATTAAAATGTGATCTGTCCCTTCGTTTTGTATTACAAACTGTGTGTTTGCTGAGTACTTTCTCTTTGCATTAAGAGGTTCAGTATTGCTGCTTGGCTTTCTGCCACTTTTCATTGCTAACTCCTGTTGATATTTAGCAGCTCTTCTGTTTATTAGGTTTGTTTTAATTTAGTAATGCATCTCCACTGGGCACAGTTAAATATCTCTCTCTCTCAGCACTCCTCATACTTAGTGACTGGTTTCTCCTTTCTCTGCAACTCCATTTACTGGATTCTCAAGCTTCTCAACCTGAAGTGTTGCACACAGCCAGTGTCACAGCATGCAGCAGTGCAGGGGCGAGGAGTGTCACAGTCACAGGCTGACCCCACAGCCCACTACTCTTGTATAGGGGTCCAGACCCCGCGGTGGCTCCTACACAAGTAAATGGCAAGCCCAGACCCTGGAGGCTTTGCACATTCCTGGGGATCTGCCTGCAGGGCAGGACGTGGGTAAGCCCTGACCTGAGAGACACATAAACCTTTTGAAGAGAAGCAACATAAAAGCACCAACATCTGTGTAACATGTTTGTATAATGAAGTTAGGAAGTTACCGGGTAACATCAGACTGACTAAAGAGGCTTCTGCTGAGACCTAGAGAATTATTTTTGCTGCCCCTTGTGCTCTGTTTGGGCTTTTAAACTGAATTTACTTTGTCTGTCATGTACACAGCTGCTATGGAAGCACATAGATGTAAATATTCACTAAGATAAATACACCAGCTTTAATAAATGCCTCTCTCCTCAATGAAACCTGTCCATCTGGTATAAAGTAGTACAGATATTAAAGCAGGGGTAGCAAGCAGAAATTTCTCCTTTTATGTGTCACAGCAGATGTCAACAAACTTAACTCTATTGCCATGATACTGTTATCTATACTGTAAGTGGTCTCTAGGCTCACACACTGCTTGCACTGTGGAAATGGAGGACAGGAGGGTTTTCCTCAAGACAGCTAAACTTAAAAATGGGACTTCAGTCCTTAAGCATGACAGAGACGACCTTGGATTTTTTTCAGGAATTCTTCTAGAGTTCCTGGGATCTCCATTTGTCTGCCACAGAAAAACAGTGGGCTGCAGGAGCAGCTGCCACAGCTGAGTGTGTAGCTGTCACACAGGCAAAGCTCCCACAGCCCAGGGGCTCTGCAGCTCCTCACTCCTCTTGATCTCTACAAAGTGACAGACCTACTCTGCCCATGTTGAAATCTCTCAGCCTCCATGGAAACTACCTGAAGTGGAAAGTTCTAAACACTTTCCAAGAGCTACTTGACACTCTGCAAGCTGAAGCTGTAGCAGTTTGTCATTTATTTATCTTTCATTTGCATGTTGGCCATCTTGCTGAATGGTGCCTGGTGCCTCCTTACACTAGGGTAAGGCTTCCCTGGATCACTCCAGCCTTGAGGCGTGGTGATGACACTCAGTCTATGTGAAGGTGCACCTGTGTGGTGAATATACAGTCTGCAAAGCCCAAACTACTTTCCCTCTCTCTCTTCTCTCTGCCCCCTCTCCCTCTCTCCCTCTCTCTGAAAGACTGAGGCCAAGCTGTCAAATGCTGCTTCTCTGCTGTGCACTGTCAAATAAAGGTGCTTGTGAAGAGACAAATTAGAATTTACAATAAAATCTGATAAATGGAAGAAGGAGGCAAAAAAGAGCAAGAAAACCTAACCACCTGCATACTGTAATTTGTCACTGGTATTCTTATGTTCCCTTCAGACCACTGAACCCTTTTAAAAGAATAGAGGTACAGCTTATGACATCTGATGCTAGCAACAAACTGGAAAGTTTGGAAACTGAATCTCAGGACCTGTGCTTACTGAAGTCTGACTAATGTTTTGTGTCTTTGTTACATTGACTTGATCTCTGGTTCAAATTACAGCTCAGAAACTGAGACCATAAAGAGATAAAAGAGAAGTTTATCTGTATCAGACATAACCTTCACACCCCTTGTGCCTAGTCTCTCGCTGGCTGAATTGGCATAGCTTGACAGGATAAGAGTGAAAAAGGAAATAAAATATTTCCAGATATTTTATCTATACAAGAACCATCCTTGCTCACCTTACCCTACTTTTGTTTTTCTTTTATTTTCTACCAACATTTACAAAAGGTGTTTCTTTTTGCTGACATTTCTGGGAGACTTTTTTTAATAGACCAGTTTTAGATAAACTCACTACATAGCAGAAATAATGCATATGATTTAACGAATGAGTCACATGCAACAAATAATGAATTATGGATAGTAGAAGTCAAAAGAGAAGTCACAAGCCTAATGCAGCATTTAAATCCTGTTTGCAACATCAAATGAATGTGCTTGCATTCAGTTCTTTGCATATTTGCCAACAAACTGGCAATCTTTCTGGTTTCCATGACCCAGAAAGGAATGCCACTGATTTCCCTTTGCTAGTTCTTCAAAAAAAAACCATGCTTTCCAAACCTTGCTTTCCAATCTATTAAAATAAAATTAAAAAAAAAAATTACAAAAATAAATAAAAAATAGGAAAACACAAGAAACATAGAATCAATAAATGTCCTTTAGGTGAGACTCTAAAAAGGGCAGCCATTGGCCAATGCACAGCTGCCAGGAATTGCCAGCATTGCTGAAGACTGAACCCAGACAGGAAGGAGCAGGTTCCTGTGAGGGACAAACTGCTGCAGCCCCTCTGCCCCCATCTCTGTGGCGCCTGTACCTGAATGAGGCACATTAAAGGCCCTGCTTATGCTGGGTTTGTCTTATGGCTAAACATGCAGCTTTACTTTCCAAAACCCTAATTTTGGCATTTCTCACAAGTGTTCTGATCACGCACATTAAATTCATACGTGGGCATGGGTAGAAGAAACACAAAACACATTTTGGTTAGTTGCAGTTGAGTCTGAGGCTTGGAACAAAAGTGTCACTGCAAAATTTGTTATACCCCTGTTTTGTGACCAAGATTGCAACTTTTATGTATCAAATAGTCAGCCAAAATAATTGCTTGCTTTTGCACCTTCTGGCATAGACATTGGTATGATCTTGCTCTAATACAATCTTTCTCTTCAGGATTGCACATCTCAACATCTGCTCTGCACATATCAGCCCATCTCTCTGACCCCACAGGCACAGCTGGCTGATGTAGGGAGTGCATTTAAAGCAAAAGCAGGGAGGCAAAGCCAGCTAGCATTGCTCCTGGACTGTACTGTGTCCTTGATTACCTCCTTTGCAGAATGGCTATCAAGCCAAACCCTTTCCCATCCCTTTTTCCCAGTTCCTTCACTTCCAGACAGTTTCAGTGCTGGTTCTTTCTCTTTGTCCATGGTTTACCACCTTCAGCTTTAGTTTCCTCTGCTCCCCTAGATAAAATTGTGATGGTCTGTTTTCTCCTCTCTTCTTCTACTTTTTACTCATGGACCAACCTGCAGTGCAAGCCCCTTGCAGCAAAGATTGCCTTACTGTGACTTTGTGCAGCGCCTACCACACAAACACCTCAATGCAATCTGAGCCCTTTTGGTGTTGATTAGCCGGCCCAACCACCGTATGAGGAGAGCCCTACCCTCTGTCTTGGGAATATAACAAGGTGATTTTGGCCCCTACTGTCTCTGAAGGCCCAGCTGAAATCATATCTCATATGAGACCTGCCTGATGATGAGCATTGTCTTAAAGGAGTAATTAATTCTGTGACAAACTTCCTCAAGTCTTCACCTCTCTCTTTCACTCCCTCTGCAGCTCCATGGCTTTTTTCACCCTGCAGCTCCAACAGCCAGTGGAGGCAAGGTACTGTGTATTTCTCATCCATGCCTTTACAGGCTTGGTGGAAGCCTCAGGTATAATTTCCTCACCCCCTTAGGACTGGTGATGCTGAAGTGGCATAGGCAGAGCAGGGAGGAGACACCCCGTTTCTCACAAGCGAGCAGAGCTGTCCCAGGCTGGCGGCCTCTTTCTGCCCTGGCTTGTGAGGTTGCTGCCTGCTGCCTCCTCCCCTGCCTGAGGTGAGGGAGCTGCTTGCCTCCTCCAACAGCCCCAGCCGGCCCAGCTTGCCAGAGCAGCATGGGGAGACAGGGCTGGCAGTGCCTTCCCTGCACCTGCGAGCCGCGGGGCCACCGCTGCCTCTCAGCACCCAGCACCACGTGCTGCCCTGGGCTGCTGCTCGCTGTCTGCAGCCTCTCGGGCAAGGCATGGGCTCAAGGGAGGCTTCCCAGGCTTGCCTGGGGGCCCGACCTCAGACAGCATCAAGATTCAGAAGCTGCCCAGGGCTGAAGAGCCGTCTGGCCACATTGTAGGGAGCTGAGCAGGGTCTCACCATTTGACCTCAGGAAGGCAAAGCAGAGCACAGAGAAATTCCCATGTGTTCCATGTCCACTAAGTCAACCTAGATAATGTTTTCCTGCTAATACTCTGTTAATGTGTTGGTGTTTGGGGAGGTCTTACAGCAAAGGAGAATGCTGGGAAAGGGTCTGTTAGAAATGGTCCCAGAGAGCTCATGCTCATGTAGAAAAGGCTGAGGGAACCCTCCTTCCCTTAGGCCCTTTACAAAGCACCTTCTGGTCCTTTGCAGAGACCTTGCTCTAGCCTGCCATCCTACCCCTGCCTGGCTCTTGCAGTCACCCAGGAATCACTGTCACTTCTCCTCCCTGACTGTGAGGAGACGGGAGTTTTGAAAGGCTTCTGGAACCTCTGCTTGCAAAAGAAGCTCCTCCTACCCTCTGCTTCAGTCTAGCCAGCAATCAGAGGTTGCCATAGGAAGTAATGTGGGCACTTCTGCCACGTGGTGGATCTTAGGGACCCTGTGCCTTTGCAAGGCAGAGAGTTCCATCCCTGAGCTGCCTATGCAACCTGCTTTAAGCCCTGGCTCAGAGCAGTCAGCAACCAGTGAAGGTGTCTGCTAACAGAAAGGCCATGGAGAAGTGACTCTGGCTATTCTTTATAAGGATTGACATTATTGTCAGTGAACCACACTTTGTGTGCAGCATTTGCTCTCACTCACGACATGATATCACTCAGCCTGTGGCCTTATTCTGAATGAAATGAATACTTTTGGTCGGTACTAGTCAGCTGATCCTATTTGAAGGCAAATTTCATGCTGGAAAATGCATGTGTAGTTAGCTGACAGAAAGGAAACAAAGGCAAAATTTTTCTCTACTACACAGAATGTTTTTGTTGTTGAAAATGATGCAATTATAATGAGCCCAATTCATTAGCTCTCTTTTAAAAGTCACACACCTTTGTGAAGATATTGAGAGATAACAATCTACATTTTAATTCCATTTCTAAATGACTTGGTTTGACCCGTTTTGCTAGAAATAGTAATCCTGCTCATGAATGCCATCTGCCCATTCTGACTGCTCGTGTACCAAATCATATCTTAAAGGCTGGAGCTTATGGCTTTAACTATCACATGATACACAGTCCCATGCCTCTTAATCAGAGCATCAAGTGATTTATTCAATGTGCTTTTTTATTTCCTGCCATGGCCTGCCCTCTCAGAAGTTTCCAACAGCTTGAGGCAGCCAGAATTCATTCTTAAGGCTGTCTACTTTCTGACCAGCAATGCTGTTTATAAGCAGCAGCCTTTTCTGCTTTATCTTGCTGTATTTGTTTCTCTCCCAGTAAACTTCTCCTCGTAAAGTGAAAGCCCATGGTAGTGGGGGTGGAACGAGATGATCTTTAAGGTCCATTCCAACCCAAGCTGTTCTATGATTCTACAATTCCCACACTGTCAGGTGAAGCACACAATTCTGCAGTGAATGCAGCAAGATCTTCTCTGGCTCCAAACCCTGCTGTAAGAGAGAAGGTCATTTACTTGTAACCCACCTGGCCCAATGGGACCCTGAACCAAGGCTGGACTTCAGGTGGTACTGCACTGTAAATGTAACAGATGGATGGACAAGGTTGCATGAGTGACACTACATGATGTTTCTGTATCACACTGCTACAGAAAATCTCAGTCTGTAATGTATTTGGCAACTGTTTTTCTGTGTTTATGTGGCCATGACCTGAAAGCAGCATCTGGTAGGTGAGCCACGGGTCAATCACTACAGCACTGAATGCTTACTCCAAGCTTGTTTTCAAGACAAGCAGGCACACTGATTTTGACACATGCAGAGCATTCATTTAGTCAGATTTTCTGCTGGAAATGTAACTAGTCCTAGTTAGCCAAAATTTGATCTAAGCACCAGACTTTAAATCCAGCATTTTTGAGTTTTATTCTTAAAAGTTCTTACAATCCTGTAAGCTAAGGAAGCACGTCATTCACTCTTTCCTAGGGCAAACAGAGACCAAAACTACTGAGAAAAATTTTGAAAAGCTTAATGGTGATCTCCTGACTTGTAGCCTTTGATTATAATCACAAGACCATCCTTTCTTCTGTTTTAGTAATAAAAAGCAACAACAAAATCAGTCTGAAATGAGATAAAAATGTCTCTCTTTTGTTGGAAAGTGTTTAAATATTAAGGTTGTGTGTTGTTGTTTGTTATTATTTTAGATCACAGTGAAGTTAAGGAAGGAAACTTTCTTAGCACCTCCTTTTAAAATGACTATCTCCCTAAATGTAGGCACATTATTTGATTCTGGCCATTTTATTGCAATGACAGCCTCCATCTGTGACTGAGCTGCACTGTGTTTCTCTTACAGCTGTGCAAGCAGAATGTAGGAGCTGTTACACTGAACACAGGGTCAGGAGGGAGGCTGTGGTGAGAGCACTGGAGCACAGAGCCAAAGGTACCATCCCTAGCCTTTCTTGACTCTTACATTCCATTCTGCACTTTTGTCTTTCAGGCGGAACATTACACTGGAGCTGAAGAAGCAGAACCTCCCAGGATGAGTCATTTTTATATCCTGTGATTGTGGTTTTGTTACCATCCTGCCAAGATAAAGATTAGAATCCTTTGAAGGATGACTAAAAATTTTTGTATGTTGCCGCTAAAGAGCATCAGCTGTCTACATTAGTATTATCTTCTAATTTTTTAAATCTTTCTCATTCATCTCTTAGGATTTTGTGTTAACAGGAACAGACATCTAGCTTTCTTAAACAGCCCAGCATTGCTATGACTGGCTGGAACAGCATTCGTGCTACTGAGGTGACGCTTCTGGTGACATCCAAAGCATTCGAGCAGGATTTCCTGAGCATGTTCAGTACAAGTAGGATATGTTAAAGCAGCTGGTATGTAGAGTGCATGCCACAGGGGAGAGCCTCTGGTCTACAGCATCACCTTGTGAAAAATATGTACCCAAGAGCTGACCTGGTAGGGCATCACCAGTGCAAGAAAAACCGATCTCACTTACACACTGTAGAGACATTATTCCAGATGAAAGGGTGCTTCTTCTGTCTCCACAGGGTCCATATGAGTTCTAGCTGTAGTCATGGTGACTTGGACACCAGTCCCAGCACCTGAAGCAGTAGCTTTTTCTAAGTTTTCAAACAGGGACCCTGTTGTACTGTGGAAGAGGATGGCATATATAGTTTGCTGGGCTACTTCACTCAGTCCCCTAGTGCCAACAACAGTTTAAAGTTATTTTCTTAGGAGACAGATAAAGGTGATGATCAACTTTGATTTCTTACTGGTCATGAATAGCTGAGAGGTGTCTTAGTTGATTTCAGGACATGACAGGACTGTGCAGGAAGAACCAAAGCCTCAAAGACCACTCCCAAAATTCATGATGTTGTCATCAGACACCTTCTGGCAGCAGCCTGCTGTGATGGCTCCGTGCTGCACCTGTGTGGCTGTGACAGCCTGGTCAGAGAGCGAGAAAACGAGGTAAGTTTTCCCAAAATCGGCTTGTGAGACTCTAAGGAGTTGAATATAAACAATGATAGCTTGTTATTATAGACAACCTGCAGGTGCTGTTTTCCTACTTTCTGTTTTCCTGTTTTTCTCAAAGATTGTTTATAAGAAAGACGTTGTGCTAATTAGCCAACCAGGTGAAATGTGTTGATTAATTGACCAGTCTGGTCCAGCTGGATCGGAACAGTGGATAAAAGGAGAGAACTCGAAGTAAAGAGAGAGGTTGTGCAAACCAGTCTTCTGGTGAGTTTGTGGTGTTTCTTACTATAACAGTGACACACCTGAAACAATTTTTTGTGGCCTCTTTTAGGTACAGACTCTGACCAAAAACGGATGTTCTTGGGTCTCAAAGAAGACTAGCAACTGTAGAACTGCTGGGTGGGGAAATGAGTCTATCTGAGTCTTCATCAGGAGATTGGCACCACTGCACCTTAGCTCTGCCAGTTTGAAAAGGATCACAGTGGTGGCCATCTGGAAACTTCTATTTCACTCTAGGCAGTGTCAGCCAGACAGTGACTGGTGGCTGGGAGACCTGCAGTGGGCATTGCTGCAGTGTTTGGAAGCAGAGGTGAACGGTACAGCAGCACTCCTGGAAATGCTGATAGATGAGGTCCCCAAAAAACCTCAACAGGAACTTAGTCTGATCCTCTTCCCCAACAAGTCCTGAAGAACCATAACTGAACCCGATCTGCAGTAAGGCAGATGTTAGAGAGCTATTGTGGGTAGGGCTGGGGCATGAATATCACATGAGGGGACACGCTGCTTACAATAATGGTCCATGTCATCTTCTTCCACTGAACTACACTGCAGCTATTGTTGCTGTCGTGCTGAGCATCTGACTGAAGATCTACAGCAAATATTGGCAAGAATTGCTTTTGACCGCTTGTGTAACCACATGTAATATTACTTGTGTTTTTGATTAAATCTCTTATCAGGATGAAAGTTAGTAGAACTTGCTGAAGAAAATGCTTGAATAAATTACTGTAACCAATAACCGGCATCTGATACCAGGTTTTCCTCAGAAAAGGAGCTGGAATGCATGAGCTTAGTAAAAGTTATTTAGACATATAATCACAAATAGTGTAATGCTCCAGTCAAGAAACCAGTACAGAGAAGATCTAGTAGCTGATCAGGTAATGGTAATTTTATAACATGATATTTGCAATGAGTATCTTTTAAAGGTTAATCTTAACAGACTCCTCTGATTAATTTTATTTTTCAGCCAAAACATACATGTAGAAACAGTACTGTTTATGAGTGTAATTAATATACCTGTGGGAAAACCAAATGCTTTCTGTAATAGAGAGAGCCAACCAAATACCTAGTGCAGTAAAAACTGACGTGTTATGTGGTATTTTACACCTCAATCATGTTTTGGTATATAGTCACAACTTCATCCAAAATTATTATTATGTACTTTGTTTTCTCTTCATTGCCAGTATAAAATGCTTCAAAACAAAATCCCAAATACCCTGGACTGTGAAGTATGCACAGCTCAGCTAAGCTGAGCTAACAAGAACACCCTGCAACTAAAAAAAGACAGAACAGTTTTCTGTGCATCAGGCATAACAAAGGAAGCAAGAGCTATGATCATTATATTAAGCTGTGCAGCCAGTTGCTAAGTGCTAATCAATAGGCACAGATTTAGAAACAAACATAAGTCCTTTCCAGTAACAGAAGTAAGCAGAGGGCTCGGAAATAGCATAGCAACAAACCTGCTCTGCCTGGAGGAAGCCATTTCCATCACTCAGGCTCCACTGCCGTCAGTGGTGACACACGCAGGCCCTGGAAATGGCACTGCATGCAGCATCGAGGCTTTTCTGCTCCCAAATTACACACACTTGCCCCCTTGTCTGAGCAGAAATGCGTGTTTAAAATTGTACTCATGGTAAGATTTATGTCCTGCCTGGCCTGGAGCCAGCAAGTGACAAATTGACTTTGTGCAACATGCATAAAGACTTGTAAGCCTGCCGCTCTCACTTTCACCCAGAAGAGCATTTCCAGACTTTCAAGTTCTGCAGACTTCTGGACCTTCATCAAGTGCTTGTGCTTGTCTTCCAGTATGGTGGGCACACGCTCAGGGTGAGCAGGATTTAACTCTACCCTGGCTTTGCACCTCTGCACTCCTGCTCAGAGCGTGCCTCCTCTGCACACAAGAGTCACCCATGTGAGAAAAGAGACCCCTCTCCCCACCCCCATACAACTGCGTTGGCCCTGGAGCCTCCCAGCAGCCTAAGTTCCACAGGTTATTGATAGCTCAAGAAGTCAGAATAAAACAGTCTTGCACAATTTTCTGACAGACCTGAGCCTTGCTTTGACAGCACCTGATACACGCAACTCTAGATTATCCTCACAGCCCACTTCATCCTCATCAATCTGAGTTTTCTTTGGTTCAGATCCATCCCTTAGTGAGTCCAGAGGGGTCCTTTTCCTTCTTCAGTTTAAGGCCTTGTCTTCTGTTACCTTCAGTGGTGAGGCAGGAAGAGAGGCATTTTCAGGGTTCAGTTCACCCCACATATGCATATCTGCTGGATGGACTGAGTTGCCTTCTGGAAGTTACTATCTCTCCCCACTTACCATATAAAAATTTTTATTTCAACTGCATGTCTAATTTATTGTAAGGAGAAGTTAGGTAAGACAAAGGTCAAGATCCATTTGCCTATTGCAGATGTCGGATTTTCAAGCAAAACTCCAAATGCCATCAAAATATTTAGAAATGTCCAGACAGCTGTGCAAACAGATTTTCTGGTCACCTGAAGGTACTACAGCACCCATGCAAGAATTGCTTTAAGTCTCTCTGTCAGACAGAAAATTTTGCTATAGTATTTCATAGTGTCCTGTGCTGCATTTTGTCTCCTTGATATTCAGAAGAAGCTTCCTCTTGGTATAAGAAAAGAAAGGACTTTTACATCTGGAAAATTTCCAAAAGCTTAGCAAAGCTGAGAAATCAAATTAAGTAGTGATTACATGTTTACAACAACATTGCACTGGCAGTGATCTGTGTCTTCTTCCTTCATACCAGCTGCTCCTTGTACAGAGATTGCCTGAGTTACCCCTCAGAAAACCATAATTTTGTAGTAAATCCTCTGCAGTTAAGGTGGTGAATGTCTGGTGGCTATAAACACAGACTCAAGCATGACAGAACTGCACTTAGCCAGGGTCTGTACTGTTCGAGCGTGTGGTGAACTTTGCCTTCACGCTGAGACTTAAGAGATGTTCATGCAGACTGAAATCAAAAGGGATGGCACTGTCCTTCATCTTCCAGGTGCATGTCTCCCTCCTGCCTTGTGCTGGCAAAGCACTCGTGACTGTGCCATCAAAGAGATCAACAAGCTGGTCTAGTTGAAAACTTGCCCTAGAAAAATAGCAGATTGTTTTTCAGCTGGGTCAGTGGGCTGATCTAGCTGACTGCAAGATCAGACAAGCATGAGCACTCCTGTTCCAGCACCTGGGCTTAGTGAAACTGTGCCGAGATGTAGCTGTGACTGCGCAGAAAATAAAAAGCTAATATGCCCAGCAAATACTTGAGGCAAATTCCAAGTCCATATTATACTGACAGGAGAAGCCATAAAGGTAATTCAGTGAATTAAGACTAATAGGTAGATCAGCATGGTCACATGTGTCAGGAAAGCTCAAAGAAGCAGTCTCAACCATAAATTCTTCATAAAACCCACAAATATTACACTGATAGTTTCAGGGAGGTGCATCAAGACTTAGCAACTTCAGTGTTTTTGAGACCTTACCACACTCACAGTGCTAAGGCAGATCACTGTCTCAAAGGGTTTGTGGCTCTGGATCACTTCATGTTTTGCTGAAACCTGCTCACTAGTATTAGTTCTAAGAGAGTTGATGCCTATGCAGTTGGGATTACACGCAGTTAGATCAAGTAATTTGATATTTTAGAATAAATATAATTTCTTTAGTGCGACTAGAATAAGGGGATCCTGGCCTTCCTGTCCTCGCAGCTGGAAATTGAAAAGGAGACATCTAAAACTGCAGACTCTGAAAGGTAGACTTCAAATTGTGTGATTTGATCACCCTTTTCCTTTTTTTATTTTTTGTTAATGTTGTGCTTTGAGAGATTACATCTGTTGGAGACCAGAAACAATTTTTGCAGATCAGTTCAGATTGCTTATTGAGAGTCTATTTGGCAGAACCGGGCAGTGTTTTGAGTTTTTCACTCAGCCATCTCAGTTCATGAATGTGGCCTTAACACCACACTGTTCCCTCTTTCTACACCTATATACACTCCTCAAGCAAACACAATGGAATGGCACATTGGAAAGCTTTTAGACTCTTGCACCACTCAGCACAGTCTTTTTAGCTGTCTGCACTGTTTACTCATCCTCCTGCACCACTGACAGTAAAAGCCTGCAGGAACCCTTTTTCTTCCTTTATTATATGCTTTTTTCTCTCCAGCAGCACTGCAGACACAGCAGCAGAACCAACTCAAAGGGAAACAAACCAAAGCGACTCTTGAATTCCAAGCCTCTGCAAGACAGGCTGCTTGTGTGAAGCTGAAAAGGAGCCAGAGCATACCAGCAAGGAAGCTGTGATTTCATCCAGCAGTCTGACAGAAAATCCAAGGTTCCACTGCAGCAGTTTGTGCAGATGCAGCAACCTCCCTCTGGCTGGGTCCCTGTCAAATGCTAACAGAGGAGTGCCCAGGAGGTGGATACCCACGTAATTCTGTGTCGCTATCCCTTTGCTTTTTAGTAGCAAGTCTCTGAGGAAACCAGGTATGCTCTACAGGTTTTTAAACAGTTTTTATTCCTTACAGTGATGTCTAATTTCTAAGGGAAAGGGAAGCTGCAAGGAAATGGAGAAGATGGTTGAGAGGAAGAAAGCTCCCCAAGGAGGGTCATTCTTCTTGTTGTGGAGTGATGGTAGTGGGGTGTGAGGGTGTGCAGGAAAATCAACCCGAGTGGAGGTGGCTGGGGCATTTGCATGGGGTGCAGGTTAGCAGGAAAGTCTCTGGTGAGGTCTGGCATGGGGACTCAGGGAGGATTAGCACCTGAGTCACACACGTTTTGGTGTTTGCCTGGGGACTGATATTTGTGGTTTGGCATCTGTGCATCAGCTTGTATGCTAGGTCAGCAGGCAGGGGAGAAACACTGGTCGAGTAGGGCAGAAAGTTTAGGATGATGTGTGCTGGGTTAGGAAAACACTAAAGATTACATCAAACCCATTTGCACCAGTGTGGCTCTGGAATGACTCTGCTGACAGCAGTAGAGCAATACTGACAAAACTGTGAACAGGATTTTGCCTTATAGTGTGAAAACGAGTAGATTTGGCAGAGGGCCTGGATGGGTGCTGAGAGGTAGTCTCTGAATGTATGTGTCTCTGAAAAAGTCTGTGCCGATTGCTGGATAGATGTCTGAAGCCTTACAAGCATGCGTCACCCTTCCCTTCACAGGAAAAAAAGAGGCTGCTGCACTTCAGACAGCCTACCCACTGAATTATTCAATGCAACTAAATAACTACAGGCCTCCAATGAGTTGCATAAAACTGCAAAACTGGCACACTCCCTTGGCTTGAATCAATAGTATTGTCTCTTTCTGATTGCTACATTATAGTAGTAAATCCATGGCTTGAGGCAATGCTTAACACACTTGGAAAAGGAACTGAAAACATAGTAAGAGGAGCGTGGAAGTGAATGGACAGAATACTGTAAGAAAGGTTCTTGCTGAGGAACAGTCTCCTGCTCCTTGTGAGAAAGTGACAGTGTCTGAAATAGAGCATGTTTTGTGCCCTGTTGTGTCTTCAGAGCTAGTGCCTGCCCAAAAATGCTAATCTGGAGACAGACAAGCAGAAAAGCTGAGTGTTGTTACGGAGACTACTTCATGTGCTAGGTTTATTGCACAACAGGCAATGCAAACCCTGCACATCATCCATGCTGGCTCTCTCGCACCCTTTCGCTTGCCCAGGATCATCATTCTTCTTGTCAGATTCCCACACTGTGCCAGAGCTGAAGCTGCGTCGTGGTTTTAAGTCCAGCTGGAGGTGAAAAACCACACAGCCTCTCTCTTAACACCCAAAGGAATGGGGAGAACGCAAGTAAAACTTTTCTCTTGAGAGAAGAACATTTTAATAATTGAAAAGAAATTAAAATATTATAATAATAATAATAATAATAATGGAAAAAACAAAGTGATGCACAATGTAATTGCTCACCATCTGCTGGCTGATCCCAGACCCCCCTTCCTGAACCCAGATCAGCTGTCCTTCCAGGTAATTTTCCCAGTTTATATACTGCACATGACATTCTGTGGTGTGGAATATCCCTCTGGTCAGTTCAGATCACCTGTCCCAGATGTGCTCCCTCCCAGTTTGTTTTGCTTACCTCCTCACTGGCACAGCAAGACAGAAGGGAAAAAAAAGTCCTTGACTATGGATAAACGACTTAGAAAAAACCAAAACATCAGTGTGTTATCAACACCATTCTCATTACAAATCCAAAATACAGCACTGTAATAACTACTGAGAAGAAAAGTTCATTCTTCATTGGTGTGAATGTGACAATCAGAGAGAAGGCAGGCTCAGATCCCTAGAATGCTCATGGCTGAGATTGATGCCATGAGATNAAAAATGCTAATCTGGAGACAGACAAGCAGAAAAGCTGAG
Source organism: Irena cyanogastra (assembly GCA_013397155.1). Classification (NCBI taxonomy): domain Eukaryota; kingdom Metazoa; phylum Chordata; class Aves; order Passeriformes; family Irenidae; genus Irena; species Irena cyanogastra. Next base: position 172,965 of record VWZV01008301.1, on the reverse strand, counting down.
TGTTGTTACGGAGACTACTTCATGTGCTAGGTTTATTGCACAACAGGCAATGCAAACCCTGCACATCATCCATGCTGGCTCTCTCGCACCCTTTCGCTTGCCCAGGATCATCATTCTTCTTGTCAGATTCCCACACTGTGCCAGAGCTGAAGCTGCGTCGTGGTTTTAAGTCCAGCTGGAGGTGAAAAACCACACAGCCTCTCTCTTAACACCCAAAGGAATGGGGAGAACGCAAGTAAAACTTTTCTCTTGAGAGAAGAACATTTTAATAATTGAAAAGAAATTAAAATATTATAATAATAATAATAATAATAATGGAAAAAACAAAGTGATGCACAATGTAATTGCTCACCATCTGCTGGCTGATCCCAGACCCCCCTTCCTGAACCCAGATCAGCTGCCCTTCCAGGTAATTCTCCCAGTTTATATACTGCACATGACATTCTGTGGTGTCTGTATTCTGGAATATCCCTCTGGTCAGTTCAGATCACCTGTCCCAGATGTGCTCCCTCCCAGTTTGTTTTGCTTACCTCCTCACTGGCACAGCAAGACAGAAGGGAAAAAAAAGTCCTTGACTATGGATAAACGACTTAGAAAAAACCAAAACATCAGTGTGTTATCAACACCATTCTCATTACAAATCCAAAATACAGCACTGTAATAACTACTGAGAAGAAAAGTTCATTCTTCATTGGTGTGAATGTGACAATCAGAGAGAAGGCAGGCTCAGATCCCTAGAATGCTCATGGCTGAGATTGATGCCATGAGATGCTCAGTGAGGTGATGCACACGTAGCCACCACAGAAGTGCTAATATTACCACTGGGTAGTTATAACACAGTGTAATTAATTGTTTATTTTCACCCAAAGTCAAATCCCTTTGGGGCACATTGTACTTCTTCATCCTGCCACATCAACCACCAAGTATATCCAGGTTTTTTAGCAAAAGCAGTGCCATGGATGAGTTTGCCTTTGCCTGAGGCAGGACTAATCCAGGCTTTCCCCAGCATGTCTTTAACGTGTACTACAGGAACTTCATCCGCTTCTACAGTATGTAAAAGTTTTGGTTGGGCAAGGCCACCCCAGTTGGCCCTCTGGTGTTGACTAACAAGGTGGCTTTTGCTGAATGTGTGCCCCAATGTTTGAACGTCTCACCACATATTGCTGTTGGTGCAGTCTTTAACAGTCCATTACATCGTTGGAACTTTCCAGATACTGTTGCACAACAGGGAATGTGATACAACCACTCAATGTCATGTTCTTTGGCCCAAGTGTCTCTAAGGCTGTCCCGGAAATGAGTTCCATTGTCTGATTCTGCTCTCTCTGGAGTACCATGTTGCCATAAGTCTTGCTTTCCAAGGCCCAGGATAGCGTTCTGGGTGGTGGCATGGGGCACAGGGTGTGTTTGCAGCCCTCCTATGATTGCTTCCACCATCATAAGCACATGGCACTTGCCATCATGGGATTGGGTGAGTGTGATACAGACAATCTGCCAGGCCTCCCCACACTTAAATTTCAGCCATTGTCCTCTACACCAAAGAGACTTTACCCACTTGGGCTGCTTGATTGCGGCACATGTTTGACATTCATGGATAACCTGAAGCTGACATACACACCAACAGAGAACCAAGCATCTCTAAATATTTGGAGCTTCTGGGCTAGGGGGAGAGATTTGTCCCCATTAAAGCAGGGAAACTCTAGGGAAACATCCTGTTTGCAGTGCTGACGTGAGCACCCACAAACACTGTGACTTCTGGGGAACAGGCACTGAACCAGCCCCTCACCTCCCCTGACACCACACCTGTACCTCCTCCACAGGGGAACAGGCAGCCACGAGGCATCTCAGCACCAGAGGAGTACTTTAAAGCACCCTTGTGATTGCTCTGTGTGTGCTTTACCAGCACCCTGAATACTGCTTAGCGTTCTGTGCATGGAGGTGGGTTACGTCTTCTGAAGATGGAGATGCCCAATGCTCAGGAAAAAAGCGTCTGCAAATATTGAACATTCATCTTCGCTGAATTACCTTTTCTTTTCCAACAAAGGAAAGTCACTAAGAAATTAATTGCTGAACTGGAAACAGAACTATTAGATTGATAATCAGAAATCACAGGGAGAAATGCAGTATCGTTCTTATGCAGAAATATTTTAAACAGCTTTGTTTGCTTTTATGTAGCATTAATACATCGGTAAAAGTCATAGTCACTTTGCCAGAAAATTGTAATGTTTGCCTCATAATTTATTCATAGTCTTGTGGTTAATAGGTTTGTGTGGTTGATCTGCATTATCTATTTTTCTTTTAAAAAAATCAACAAATCTAATCAACATAGAGTGACTATTTTTGTGAAAGACAAAGTTTTGCTGCTGAGTCTTTCTAATGTCGCACTGACTATACTGAAACTCATGATATTTGAAGAGGTCAAGCTTTAAAAAAAGGTTGCAGAAACATTAAACAAATTGGTAGAAAATATAATGTAATTAGCAGGTGTATAAATATATGTGATATTATGAAGAAAAATTGATATAACTTTTGTCTGAAAAAAAATCTCACAGCTCAATGGAGTTTCTTGGGCAGAGAAAGGAGATGGAAGTCCCCAGTGAAGTCTCAGAAATCTGCCCCTGGAATTGTGTTGTTTGACATAGAAAGTTACTCTGAAAAAAAAAGCATAGTCTGAGGTGCGAGATGGCAAATTCTTCTAGGTAGTAAAAATGAAAGTGAGCCAGAAAAAAAAGGATTTCATGCTATGAGTTATTGGATTAAAATGGCAGAAAAAAAAAATCAATGTTGTCAATGGAATCCTGACATGGTGTGCAAAGAGAGAAGTGATGAAGAGAGAAGTCCTATTACTCGGGCAGAAGAGATCCCTGAGTTATGACAAACAGTTTTATAAGGGGCAAGAAAGCTGAACAAATGGTACACAGTGAACGATTAAATAGCCAGAGACTCTTCAGAGTGGAAAAAAAAAAAAGCAGATGGGAAATTTGACAAGGAGTCTTGAAAACATGAGCAATGTAGAGAGAAGAACCAAAGAGTCATTATTCCCTCCTCCACAAAGCAGAAGAACTAGACAAAACTAAGAGAAATGGGTGGGTAAAAAGGTCACAAATTAAAGAGGTGCTTTTCACCAGACATGTAATTCAGCTTTCGAACACTGCAGGATTTGGTGGGTGCCAGAGGCTTTTGGGGGCTCACACAGCTGCTGGACAAATCAATGGAACAAAAACGAATCAAAGTCTGTAGACCAGGAAGACACCCCATCTGTCCCAGGATGCTCTTGAACTGCAGACTGCTGCAAACTGGAACAAGTCCTGAGTGTCACCATATACGTGTCCTGTTCATGTGGCCTCCTGCAGGCAACTGATGCTGGGCTGAACAGGTCTGCTGTGACCCAGACTGGCCATTTTCAAGGTGAGACTGGAATCCATCAGGAAACCGAAACAGTGAAAAAGACACGGAGGTGTTTGCATTGAAACAAAACCAGAAACTGTCCCCATGTGTCAAACTAAACAATGAAGCAATGAAGAAAGTTTAGCTGTCACTAGAATAGTGAGCAGTATCAGATGGTTCCAACTATGTCCAGGCAAATTAAATAGGGTTTTCTTTCTTGCAAGTGGGAAAAGGAGAGATACACCGGGAGTGTGAGAAATAGGGTGAAAGGATTCAACATGAAAGCTTGGCTAAGCTTTATCCAAACACATACATACTCCTATCACCCCTACCACACAGTTGATGGGGTTTGGACCTGCAGCTCCCAGAGCTACCATTCTGATTATATGCTCCTTTAAAAAACAGACTGTTATTTTAACAAATTCTTGGGGATAACCTTTATTAGGATATGAATGGATAAGCAAATTATGACAGAAATGCACATCTGGAAACAAGGTCACTTTCAGGGGCCTCTGCATGCTTTTGTGAATTTCCTATTTTTGCAATGTTTGCTCTTTATAAAATATCTACCCATTCTAAACTCTGAAGTACCATCTTAACTTTTCAAGAAGAGCAGTGCAAAAATTCAGAAATGGTGCATAACAGGTGAAAATTAAAATCTACTAGGACTTTTCTAATGAACCACTATTAAAAAGAAGTTTTAAAAAAATAATGCTAATTTCTATGAATTACGCAATTTCATAGCATTGATTGGGAAAAGATAATACAAAGCATGTGTGTTATTGAGAACTGCAGATATGCTTTTTGCAGTGGATTAGGAAGATAGTAATCTCCCATAGGTTGTAGGTCCAGCTAAAGACAATGGTGGGCCTAATAAGGACATGTGAAAACTGCAGTCTGACATGCTTTTAATGAGATTTCATCTCAGTTTCACCTCTTGAATTGACTCACTTCAAGAACACATCCTTTGCCTGACTGTTTACTGCAGAACAGATGTCAGTTGTTAGACACATGACAATGTGTAACTGTAAGAGACTATGATCTGGTGTAATTCATGCATCTACAAGCCATGAGTAGGTGCAAATTGAGGCTCAAAGTCCTGTCTATACATTTTTAAGCCATTTGCATTTCTCATTAGGCTTCTCTCCTTCTTTGTAGTGGGAATTATTCTAGCTTCAATCATTTCTGCATAAATCAAGTTTTCTTATGTCAGTTAAACTCACTTCACTAAAGGCAATTTAATTCTAGTTCAACATACATTGCAACCAGTGATTTACCTCAGCTGTTTTTGAGTAAGCTTTAAACTGGATTAATTCCTTCTAAACGGAAAAGCCAAGGTTGGTCAAAGTAGACTCACTGATTCAAAACTGATGAGGCAAGTAATTTTTAATTCTTTCATCTAGATTAGACATTGAATAAATTCAGGGGTCATACAACATGTTTCCACCAGGCTATCTGGCTACCTCCTGTTCTGTTTTGGAAATGGGCACTAGAACCATCAGTAAAAACATCCTGATGTCAGAGTGTGCTGACCAGGAGTAACTGCAATGAAAAATCAAGCATGGCTGGAAATCAAGTTCTGCTTGCAGTAGGCAAACCTAAACAAGGATTATAAACAACTAGGGAAGCCTTTCCACAACTCCCATGCTTTAAGCCACTTTTGGAAGCATTTCATTTCACCTTTGATTTCTATCTACTAGATAATGTTTTTCTTTTGTCTCTGGTCTTTCTATACCACCGTAGCCAAACATGAAGAATGCAAACATGAAGAATGTTCAGCCTGTATTCCTTTGTCCTTGAATTAATTCAACAGTTTACTCCTCCAACACTGATCTGGAATTGAGTACATAATCACAAGCTGTTTCTCGTCATGATATAGACAGACTCACACCTAGACTAGTAATTTTTTTCATGTTTTTTTAGACCATTCCTTGATTCCCAAAGTGCAAAACTCTTTTCCTATTTTATTCATCCTTTTGATTTTTTTCAAAGTAGTATAGGAATAAAGGAGTAATGTTCTTCCTTGGGAAAACAGACTGTTATTCATTCCCTGCTGAAAGGCTGCTCATCTCAGCTGACAAAAGATGCCCTTTCCACAAACCACTCCAAATTAAGATCATGGACTTAAGACAGATCACGTATTACATTAATTACTCCACAGTTTTAAATATTGTTTTTGTTATATCATTAAAGCACAGGTAAAATTTCCAAGACAGGTACATACTCATTGGAAAGGAAAGAAAATGAGACTGAAAGTGGCTAACAAAATCTAGGCCTTACAGTACATTACATTACCTTTGCAAGGCTTTCAGCTGAAACCTTTATGATGAGAGTAGATGAAGCTTTATTGAAAAATGCTTAGTGGGTACTTAAGAAATTCCAGGAATGGACAGTGGCTCACTGAACACTAAAATGTTGGAACCATTGACCTCAATGCACTCTGTGTGAACATTAGTAGCACACACTGAAGAATTTGAGTACCAGTGTGATCTGTGCAGGTCTCAGTGCTGTGGACTTGTTCTATTGTTCAGCAGAACAGTAGGGAAATACCACTTGTATTCTTGCTCCTTGCTTGTTTTCCATCTTATTATCTTCCCCATCTATGCAGAAGAGAAAGAATTATAGTAGAAACCCAGGAAGAATGATGCAGAAGTGAGATTCAGGTACTGTTTATAGGATAGAGGGAGTCATCAGTGAACCAGTGATGCTAAGAAGAACCAGGCTTGATTTGAAGTTATTCTAGTATGAACTGGTGTCATCCTACTCACTTTCATGTAGGTGCTGCAAATTTATATTGATGTAAATAATTCAGAATGCTTAGTACTTTACTGAAAAACTCTGATTTCAAATTGAAGAGCAGGCACAGTGTTGTATCTGTCCAGGCTCTTTAATGATTGTAATTATAAAAAAATCTGCATGGCTGAAAGGTTGTGCTTTGAAGCATTCAAGTGAGAAAAATATTATTATTCTGATAAACTCTTTAATAGCTCCTACTTATGTTTCTCAACATTTTTAGTCCAAACCGTTTATAACCTTTTTTTAACACACATGATAACTGTTCAGTGCAGTTCTACTTAGGCTATGGCACACTTCCCTTCTAAAGATTTTAGTAAATATCTTGTGAAGATTCACTCAGATATTTGTATGTGATGGCCAATTCCTTCCTGAAAACTCTTATTTTCAGTAAAATTTATGTTACCAATCTGAAATGTTCATATGCTTTGCACTGTAAAATTTAATATTCCAAGGGTGAGTTGATGTGCTGTTGGCCATTGACCTCATTTTCATTGCTGCTGTTGCAGTTTTGCTGTACAATCACGCAAGGCAACATACAGCCTGCTTAGCTTCACTGGTCTCCTTGAGGAACTGTAGATAATGTGCAAATGTCAAGCACTGCGTTTGTCCTGTCTTGCATCTGCTTCTGAGGAAAACTGGGCAGCAGCAGAGGGAACAGCAAAAAGCCTTGGAGGTACTGGCAGGCAGGAGTTTCGTGGGAGAGGCCAACAGAAACCTCTGTCTTCAGGATGCTGTCAGCAGTGAGAAGGGGCACACACACGCATACATCGTCTGGCAACTGTAAGATCTGAAAGAAAGATAAAAGTAGTGGTAGCTCTTCTTCTCAGTAAACAGGAAGTCCTGGTTCTAAGGTAGAAGAGACTTCTCTTTCTACTCAGCTGCGGGAAGTGGAGAGGATTATTAGGGCAAGGACTTCCTGAGCCTGGGTTTGGGAATCTTGGCTCACTTTCCTCTCCAGTAGCTGCAGTGCCAGATGGGATGGGCTGGACTGAATCCTACCATATTCCCTGGGAGTTTAAAAAAAGTTTTAAAAAGTAGAATTTAGTCTGCCTGAATTAGCAACTAAGTATCACCTAAACTCCAGAACATTGATTGAACCACTTTTCCTCTAAGTTCTCTATGGCCACTGAAGAGGCTTGTGTGCCTTTGGAAGCTACTTATTTCTCTGAGCTTCTCAAGGGTGGGTACCTAAGTGGGGACATGAGGTGTCACTGGGGCCCCTACACCTGCAGCTCTGTGACTGTGCTGCATAGCCTTGTTTAGCAGCAAAGCAGAGTGTCAGACTCCTTTCCCTTCCTTCCTGTTCTATTGGAATACTGGTGGTGCTTGCCTAGGGCTGCTTTTCTTGAGGCATTTAAGCAATTTGCGAGTGCAGAAGTGTTGCCTAGGTGTTTAATTTGCAGAGAAAAGCACAATATTGGGGTCTGCACAGCTGGTCCTTGCAGGGAAGTTGCTCTCTTGGCTTGGAATAGAGATCTGTTTAGCCCAGTACCCATCTGACAGGGATAGCTTGCTCTCTGTCAATGAGGTGAACACAAACATGAACAACAGCCAAAAGCAAGTGCCAAGGGAGAAAACTATGAAAGGTGGCCATAAGTAGATGCCATGGGAAAATGCACGAGAAGCAGGGTGTACAGGCAGATTGAAGTTTGTATTTGTAAGACTTAACCGCTGTTACCTCGTGTGTATCTAAACTTACTTTGGCAGGTTGGTCCTGGGATCCTGCTGTTTGAAGCATTCCCAAGATCTGGCTCTGTCCATCCGTGTAATCCTTGCAGGCAGCCTGGCTCAAGAGTTACAAAGCCAATATGACACCAAGGTAGCCAGCAGGCCCTGGGATAGTAAGCAAAATGCAATTACGCAGTCCTCACCAGAAAAGGCAGCAAAGGTCAGGGAGTAGGAGGCCAATGCACCAAAGAGAGGCATAAGGATGTGAGAAAGATACACTTGCTGTATGTATGTGTATTTTTCTGATTTCAAGAATATGGATGGTGATGCCAAACCTAGGCATGCATGAATACACAAAGCATATTCTTATTAACATTGCCCGTACCTGTATTGCTCTCACTTTCATAAAATTACTGAGTGCCCTGGCCGTGCAAGGTGAATTCCTGAAGCAGATGAGAGCAGCGACATGCAGTCAAGGCTCACTATTTATTTATTTGCCTACGCGAACCTGTTCTGTCAGAGAGTTGATCGAACAGCATTCAGGGCAACCCTTTCTTCTGGGCATTCCAGCCAAGTGCCAAAGCCCAGCTCCGCAGCCGTAAACCTGCTCCGAGAATTTACTCTGAGCAAACCCCAAAACAGAGCGCAAACCCTCCGGAGCCCTCGGTGAGCCAGCGCAGCGCTGCAGTGACGGCGGCTCGCAGCAGCCCGGCAGCGCCAGACGCCAGCGGGCGGATGGCCACGGAGACGTGACACGCATGTTAAGGGCGTTTTTAATGTTGACGTTAAAGCCGGGCAGGGTGGTGGCGGTGGGGCGAACCGGCTTTGGGGGGGCACCTCCCGCCCGTTTGGCTTCCCAGCAGGAGCTGCAGGCAGGCCGGCTGCCCGAGTGGCACTTGCAGGGCGCTGCCACGGCCCGACCACAGGAGCAGGAGGAGCCGGCAGTCCCAGGCTCGCCGCGGCACTTCCAGGGACGCCCTTGCGCCGCCAGCCCGGCCAGCTCGGCGGAGCC